>CAUYON010091547.1:0-32542 GCA_963573935.1 Arctocebus calabarensis
TGTTACAGATAGCCTTCATGGCATTTTCTTGATCACTATATAAAGACATTGATACTCTACCTTTAATAAGTTTCACCAGTACCCTGCTAAGATGCACCATAGGTGTGTTCCCACTAATTGCCCTCCCTCCACCCATCCTCCCCCCCTCCCCTCCCCTCCCTTTCCCCTTTCCCTGTGTTTACATGGATGGAGCTAGAACATATTCTTCTTAGCAAAGTATCTCAAGAATGCCACCTTACTTTTTGAGAGATATGACCATAATTGTCTTTGAAGCATCTTTTCCTAAGAAATGTGTGATATAATAATAAATTATATTCAATTGCATTCTCCTTTTATTAACATTTCAAGCTGTTACATCTCTTAGAATTAAAGGAGACTATTACAATATATGAGCCAATGAGATTCTGGAGGCTGAGAAGGCCCTTGATTTGCCATCTGCAAGCCGAAGACCCAGGAAGGTCAGTGAGTGGCTGGGAGCCAGGGCAGGTGGTGTAGGTTATAGTCTGTCTGAATGTCCAAGAATTAGAAGCTTTGAGGACAGAAGATCAATGCATTTGCTCAATAGTCAGGTAAAGAGGAATTCTTAGGCCATTAAGTCTGAAATGTCCACTTTGAAACAAATGTTCGTTTAGTATATCTCTAACAAGAAGCAGTAAAATCAAAGTATTTGTCTAAACTATTACCACAGTTTTGCCATCATAATGGTAGCATGTATATATCAGCAGGGAAGAAGATGAGAGCAAATGGTGATGAAATTATGAAGGCATTTCCCAAATTATGAAAGGCTTGTTGAGAATTTAATATTTTTCATTCTGAAAAATGACCCAAAGTCTGGGAAAAGTGGTGGTCAGTTGGAACAAGGTCTGGTAAATGCCGTGGATGACAAGAGAGTTCCCCAGTTCTGCTTCTGTAGCTTCAGCAGTGTTGTTTGGGTGACATGTGATCAAGCAGTGTCTTGCAAGAGGAATGGCCTGTCTCTGTTGACCAATCTCAGCTGCTTAATTGCAAGTAACCTCATCATGACATCCAAGTAGCTGCAGGAGACATCCTCTGTAATCAACCAGGTTTCAGGACACCGTAGTGGATAATACCAGTACTGGACGACCAAATAGACACCATTAGCATTTTTTTTGATAAATATTCAGTTCTGGACTGTGTTTCAGCACTACATCTTTATCCACCCATTGTGCTAAACACTTGAAATTGTCGAAAAGTATCAATTTTCACAACATGTAACCATACGGTATAGAGATGTTTCTCCTTTATGTGGTGACAGCATAGAAAGGCAAGCTTCAAGATGGGTCCCTTCTGATGCTCGTGTAATTCACACCGGAACCTATCCATCTAGCTTCTTTACCTTGCAGATTAGTTTCCAATGGTTCAATATTGTTAGAACAGTAACATCAGATGTTGCTGCTGATTCCCTCGTAGTATAAGAAGAATTTGCTTCCACTGTGGCTTTCAGCTCATCATTATCCACTTTGGTCTCAAGTTGCCCACGTGGCTCATCTTCAAGATGTAAATTGCCAAAACGGAACTTCTGAACCCACCCATATACCATGCATTCATGCGTCCAAACATTTCACTACTACGAGTATTTTGAGCTGTCTGTGCTGCACTGGTTCCACAACGGAACTCATTCAAAAATCACACAAATTTTAGACTTAGCCATGGCTTCACAAAAAGTTGATCTTCAAAAATTGAAAGATAATCAATCAAGCCCACATGTGCATTTGACAAATTTGTATGTATATTCACAATTAAAAAAATAAAAGGAAGTGCGAGAAGTATCAAAGTAAAATGTCAGCAAGTCAGAGATACCAACTGTCGAGCCTCGTACTGAGGGAGATGAGACATTTAGGACTTCACAGCCTAATCTAACTTCCTGTTCTTTTCGTGCTATTCAGGCTCTCAGTGGATAGTGTGATGCTCACCCATGCTGAGTAGAAACGCCAGCCTTACTCATTCCACCAGTTCAAATGTTGGAAACACCTTCACGGAGATAACCAGAAATAATGTGAGACCAGGGATCAGGGCTTCTCAAGGTCAGTCAAATTCACATGTAAAATTAACTACTATGCTTATTTTTTTGAATTGTATTTTTTCAGAGAGGTCCTTTTTTCAGATTTTAGGGGTTTTTGTTTGTTTGTTTGTTTTCATTTTAGAAAGAAAGGTAGTCCCTGTTTATTTATTGTTGATAAGCAAATGTTTTTCTACCTTGGGCTACCATTAAAAAAAGCTGCTGTTAGTAGGGCATTTGTGTAAGTTTTTTGGATACCTATGTAAGGATGCAATTTATTGATTAGTATTGTTATTCACATTTTTGACTGTTTTCAACAATGCAAAATTATTTTCCAAATTGAGTGTAATAATTTCCTCTTCCTCCCCTTCCTTTGACCCTGGCAATAGAATTTTCATTTCCTCTGGCTCAATCTGACATTTATTTGTAATATGAGTTTGAGTGTCTTTTTAAGAACATAAATTTATGTTTTCTATTTCTTGAGGCTGGTAGGTCCAAGATCAAGACAACAGCACATTTGGTGTCTTGTAAGGGCCCAGTTCCCAGTTCCTAAAAGGCATCTTCTCCCTCCATCCTCACATGGTGAAAAGGGCTAGCTAGCTCCCTCTGGTCTCTTTTGTAAGAGCACTAATCCCATTATAAAGGCTCCGCTTTCACAATCTACTCACTTTCTCAACGTTCCACATCCTAATATTATCACGTTGGCTATTAGAATTTCAACATATAAATTTTGGGGAAATACAAACATTCTGACCACAGCAATAGCTATACAGATGATGAAATGGATTGAGAATGGTTAAAGGACATAGAACAAATAACTTTTATTTGGTTAGAAACAGTGAGGAGAGGAAAAAATCTAAGAAAAGTTCAAATCTTCTAAATGTTATGTGTTGGTGTTTATACCATGTCCTGGAAAATGGGATGAAACAGAGGAATGAATTTCAGAGCTATGATGAGTTCAAACACACATGTACTAGTAAAGACGCCTTAGAATATTCTCAGAACACATGTCCATAAGGCAGTTGAATGGTAAAATGTAAAGTTCAAGGACATTGTGGGAAAGAAATATGTATTTTGGCATGATCAGCAAGAATGGTAATTAATAGTGACCAAAAACAAGTGTGAAAAGAAGGACCTGTACAGTGTTAAAATGGAAGGGCAATGCTGAAATAGACATGGAAGGGTCAGAAAACTAATTATTTTTGCAGAACCCAAAGCAGCCAACAATTCAGAAGTGGAGTAGTCTCAGAATGAGCCTCTATGGTAGTCATTGAAAAATTGTTAGAAAATTTTAAGGCACTGAATTGAGAGATGTGAAACAAGATGTGGGATTGAAGAAGTAACAAGAATTGGGGGGATTTACTCTTAAAATTTATCACTGTTAATGAAACCAGAACACAGGACAGAGATTATGTCAAAAGAAACAGAAGGATGCTTTAAAAACCGTATTATCTTTTTATATATGTTTATAAATGTACATATCTGGTATATAATTGTTCAAATAACTGTCCTTTAGTGAGGGAGAACTGATCATCGGGTTAAAATGAATTTGATTCTGCCTACACTTCTCTACTTATGCCCAATTTGCATGCAAAAGACTTGAAACCATTAGCCTTCTGAGAAAGAGTACTGCAAATGTTGTAAATGCCAAACACCAAGGTAATTTCAGTACAATCTGCAATGGATTAGTTTCAGAATTCATCCAATTAAGTTAGAGCTAAACTGGTTTCATTTTTCCTTTGATATTCTTCTAGAGTTAGGATATGGGAATTTTGATGATAACTCTTTCCAAATCTATTCTATTTCCCAGCTGATACAACAGGATGTCCTAGTTTATCTTTGTGTGTGTGTGTGCATTTGATTATGATAATTTCCTCATCCTGCCTTAGCTTACTTAAGCAAATTTGAGAAGGGTAAGATACCAGAAAATACTAGATCTAAATTATACTTATTTTTGTAAATTTCTAGTGGCTCTATTGAAGTAAAATTAGCTATTTGCACAACTTGATTTCCTTGTGTGGCACTCATACTTACTTTTATTGTTGCCAAAATCCTCAAGATGCTAAAAGCTTTCATTTTTAAGGGTGCAATCTGCACTTATGTTTTACTGCCAACAGGTGTTACAAATGCAGGAGTTTTGCCAACTCTGTCTAATTACCTTAGCGACTATGGAATTTGTTTGGCACATATGCATAGAGATTATGTAATTTAGGAATAAAAGCATCTGAACCCAATGCAATTTACACAGAAATCATGAAGCAAAGTATGAGATACATAAATTACTAAGCCTATCAAACTCCATTGTAGAAGTAGCAGAACAATTAAATAATTATTTTCTAATTAAATATTATTTTATGAGATTAAGGGTCTTAAATATTAGCATGCATAAGATATTTTATTTGCCAATGGAAAATATTAAGGTAACTCAGTGAATAATGAAATAAATGCAAAAATATATAAACACATTTCTAAATTTTGTTTGAATGTTGAAAGAGATATGGCCCTTTCAGACATATTCATGCATTTCACAGATAAGGAAACATATTCTGATTCTTTTAAAAATTTATTATCGTCATTTTTTTTAATTTCACAAATGTTGGAGTACACAAGTGAAGTCTTGTTACATGGGTATATTGTTTAGAAGTTATGCTATTAGTGTACTCATTACATGAACAAATGTAAATTCTACCCATTATGAAGTTTTTACCTCTCACCCACCTCTCACTGTCCCAGCTTGGGAATCTTCAGTGTCCATTACTCCATTCTGTATGATTGTCTTTACCCACAGTTTAGCTCCCACTTATGAGTGAGAATATTCAGAGTAGATTCCCTACTCCTGAATTACTTAACTTAGGATAATGGCACCATCCACATTGTTACAAAATGCATTATTTCATTCCTTTTTATGGCTAAGTAGTATTCCATGGTATATATTCATTACAATTTCCTCATGTACTCATCAGTTGGTGGACATTTAGGTTGATTCTTTATTTCTGCTATTGTGAACTTTAAGGTATGGGTGTCTTTTTGATATGTGACTTCTTTCCATTTGAGTAGACCCCCAGTAGTGGGATTCCGGGATCAAATGGTGAATGCACTTTTATTTCTCTGAGAAGTCTTTATACTGTTGTTCATGGAGGTTGCACTAATATAAATTCCTGCCCAATAATGTAGGTGCATTCCCTTTTCCCAGCATCTGCATCAATATTTATTTATTGATTTATTTGTTTTGACTTTTTAATAATGGCCTATCTGACTGGGGGTGAGGTGGAATCTTACTGTGGTTTTAATTTGTATTTCTCTGTTGATCAGTGATATTTAGCATGTTGCATATGTTTGATGGTCATTTATATATTTTCCTTTTTTTTGAAAAAAATCTGTTCATGTTGCTTGCCCATTTTTTAATGTTTTTCTTTTTTTTCTATTCTGTCTGAGTTATTTGATTTCCTTGTAGATTCTTGATACTCATACTTAGATGATTGGTTTGTGAATATTTTCTTCCATTCTGTAGGTTATCCATTGATATTTACTCTGCTGATTTTTGATTATTGATTTGATTAAATCCCATCTATTTTTATTTTTGTTTCATTTGCTTAAGGGTCTTAGTCATAACATCTTTACCTAGAATAGTATCCCCAGAAAAGTTTTTCTTATCACTTTTTTCTTTAGATCTAGACCCTAAAAGAGGTTTCCCTATATTTTTAGATGTAAGGTGAGAGCATGCCCTCTAGCCCAGATCCTTTCATTCTAAACATATTGCTTCGTATCCTTTTATTACTTGTCTGCACATTTCTGAGCATCTCAAGAAGAAATTACTTCTAATTTTATAAAGGATTTTAGTTTCCTACATTAAATCTAGCAATGAATAAATATCTTTCATTCTTTTTCATCATAGGAAAATAAAACAACAATACTAATGATCATATAAGCACCACTATAATATAAATTCTATGAGGAGGATTTTTACTGTAATGTTCATTTTAAGTACCATTTCATACATTGCATATAAATTAAATGAAATAGAAATAATACATTTATTTATTTTAGAATACTACTTTATTCAAAATGAAATCATAAGTCTTCGGAATGTATAATGTGCTGTTTTATGGAATTTTCCCAAATGTTTTTATGCCTAAAATGTGAATTTTTCCTCTTTGTCTATTACTTTGTCAAAAGTCTTCAGAACAGGACCTGTTTGACAGGGCTGTTCTTGTAGTCACAGAAATAAGTTACATTATTTACTTTTCTGTCTTAATACTTTTTTCTCTTTCCTCCACAAAACAAAAAGACAAGTAAATAGGTGTCTTCAATTTATCAGAAATACAGATTTCTTTTTATACTTTTTTCTCTGACACAGGTTTTTGACCTGATTTCTTAGAAAAAGTAAATAGAAATGGAATGAATCAACTGTTATTCAAATTGCCAAAAGCAGCACACTTTAAATAAATAAAACTGATTTTGTCATGTTTCTTTTATTCCCTTTAGGTAACCTATAAAATAATAATAAACAGTACATTTATATTTATGAGTATAGGTCTAGGAATCTGTTCAGAGGTCAATTTCCATAAGTTCATTTAATTTACTGGCATTCTGGAGGCCTTGCTGCAAATGGGCCCTGGTGATCAGTGCAAGGTTATGGATGCCTAGTAAATGCCTAAAATCTCATTGAACAAATATGTACTCAGAGACCCAGATATTAATTATCCAGGGCCTGGGCAATTATGAATGATGAGGTATAGAGTGAGGGCGGGACGTTAAGTGTCCTGTGAGCCCCTGGTGGTAATCAATTTTGATTATTCTTTTGGATAAAAATAAATGACATGTGAGAGAATTTCAGAAAAAATATAATAATATAAACCTGCTATGCCACAATTTCCAAAACTATGGTACTCCTATTTTGTATAACAGAAGGGGATTCACATTGAACTACTAACAATCATTCTGTTCTAATTACAAACTATTGTGTCATACATGTTCCCTAACCCATGTTTTTATAACGTTTTCCAAGATCAATGAGTACCTAGTGAAGCCTAATTCTTTTTTTTTTGCAGTTTTTGGCCGGGGCTGGGCTCAAACCTGTCACCTCCGGTACATGGGGCCAGTGCCCTACTCCTTGAACCCCGGGCACTACCCGAGGCCTAATTCTTAAAACCAATTCTGTTGCCAAGTACCTATTGGATTAAGTCTTCTCCTTGGGCTGAGTTATATTCACTATGTTGGAAATTGGATATCCCTAAGTCAGAATGTAATGCTAAAGAGATTTATAAACAGCTGTTGACCCTTTGTACAACTCAAACACAAGAAAACATCTAAATATTGAATAATTGTTTCTTTTTGTGGAGTTTTTGTTTTGTTTTGTTTTTGACTGAGGCAAACATTGCTTCTAATTAGAATCCTTAAGAGTTCTTTTATGATTGAATTTTTCCCCCTTTTTCAATAAAGTAGAAAGTTTATGTATATCTAATGCAAGGAGTTTATATTTCACAGTCCCCTTTTAAAGAAAAGTATCTTCAGCAAATATTCATCAAGTGTCTTTCTTGTTTAACATATTGCATTATGTGTTAGTGTATTGCAAAGACAAATATGATGAAACATGTCTTAGAATAAAATTATTGGGCCATGTTAAGCTGCAAAAGATTACAGTTCTATATGTGTAACAATCTATATGTGTGACAATCATGATAATATATTTGGTATGTTCAGAAGCAGAAACACACATGTTAGTTTTATAATGCCTTGCGAATTACAGAATATATTGTATTTAACATCAAGAGGCTTTTTGGTTTTGTCTCTGATTTAATTATTAAATAAAACATACATTAATCTATGATCTATGCTATTACTATGAACAACACAGTAAATGAATCACTCTGTAGTTAGAAAAATGTTTCAGTATGTTCTGGCTCTTACAGGGAATTTGTAATATTTTGGTTTATTGGTATAAAATAGTTGTATATATTTTTAGGTTATGTATATTTGGATACATGGATATGATATATAATAAAAATTAAGGTAATTAGAATATAGATTACCTCAAACATTTATCTTTTTTTCTCTTGGGACTATTTTTGCCTAAATTTCAATGGGTTTGCTTATTTTCTTGCTGATTTGTTTAAGTTCTTTGTGGATTCTGGATATTACCCAGTTATTGGAGGTATCATTTGCAAATATTTCCTGCCATTTCTCGGTTGCCTATTCACTGCATTATTTCCTTTGCTATGCAGAAGCCTCTTAATTTAATGAAGTTCCATTTATTGATTTTGTTTAATATTTGCCTTGGGGGTCTTAATCATAAATTCCTTGCCTACACTGATGTTTAGAAGATTTTTTTCCTCCATTTTCTTTCCAGAATTTTTATGGTTTCATGCCTTACATTTAAGCCTTTTATCCATTTTGAATTAGTCTTGGCACATGGTGAGGATCAAGGTCTCGTTTTATTCTTAAATATGTGACTACCCAGGTTTCCCAAAACCCCTTATTGAATAGGGTTTCTTCCCCTTAGTGTAAGTTATCTTTTTGTTGCAGATAAACTGGTAGGAGGTGGATGGTCTTCTGTCTGGATTCTGTGCTCTATCACATTGTTGTGAGTTGTTTTGGTTATCGTCACCTTGTTGTATAATTTGAAGGCGGGCAATGTAATTGCTCCAGATTCGTCCTTTTTGCTTAATGTTACATTGGCTCCTCGAGCTCCTTTTTGGTTCCACATCAAGCATAGAATTATTATTTTTTTCTAGATGTGTAAAATATGACATTGTTATTTTGATGGAAATTGTATTGAATTTGTAAATCACTTTGGGTAGTATGAGCATTTTAACAATGTCGATTCTACCAAGCCATGAAGAGTTGTTTTCCCATTTGTTTGTGTCATATGTGAATTCTTACATTGATGTTTTATATTTCTCCTTATAGAGATTTTTCACCCCCTTGTTTAAGTATATTTCTAGGTATTTTACTTTCTTTGTAACTGTTGTAAGTGACATGAGTCTTTGATTTGATTCTCAGCTTGACTGTTATTTAACAGAAACTCATTATTATTAAATGAGTTATTAAACAGAAACTCATTTGTCAGATGAGTAGAAAGGTTACATTTATGTTTTCGTGAGGCCTTCTGTTTGTAGTGTTTGAATTTACATTAGATTATAGAAATCAATAAAAATCTAAAATCAGGAAAGACTTGGTTGCAGTTATTTTGTGCTAATAAAAAGTTCTGATATAGATTTTTTGATTTATAAATATTTTCCGGTATTTTTATGTGTGATATTTGTGTGATATCTGTGTGTTTTATGTGTGATAAAATAAATAGGAACAAACACTCTCAATATCATAATAATACTATGCCAGGTGGAAATAGATTTTATGCTACATCATTCTGGTAACAAGGCAAAACACAGAGAGGACAATTATTGGGAAATAAAAGAGGGCATAAAATAATTTTGACAATTTCTTGTGATATACTTGGCATATGACTTATGCCATGGAAAATAAAGGAAACATTTTCATTTTAAATCATAACTAAATACATTAACATTTATAACAAAATAAATGAAAATAAATATTTTATATTAAATTTACTATTATAAAACCACATTTTATAATAGTTTTAATATTATAATTTTATTTTAATTTTCCTAATGAAATACAAGAGAATGTCTCAGAATAACATAATTGTAGTATTGTATTTTCTAGATAAAATGCCTTTTAGTGGGGAATCAGAAATTTGGTGCCTGTTTGTTTATAGATCCAAATATAAATTGTCCTAAGTTAGAATGTAATAGCTCATCGTTTGAGAGCAAACCCATTAAGTCAGATGAAGCATAAAAGAAATGTTAAAATATCTCTATCCCCTTTGGTGAATCACTTCGATGCAGTTCTAAATGCGTGAGGATTATTTTGCTATAAAGAAGATAACAAAATATAAATTAAGGTGTAGAATATATTTCACTGAAAGCGAGTGTTTTCATGTTTATGTATGAGAAACTCTTCATCCTGCTCACCTGGATACTGAATTAAAAGGGGGGGAAAATAAAGAAAAACCAAAATGCTTAGTGATGTTTGGTAAGTACATATTTTGATGTAATTTTTCCTAAAGATATTGAGGCAACTATCACAGGATATGCGAAGGTTTGTTTAATGAAAACTTAGGGTTATTGTTTTGCTACAGAATTTTAAAAACATGACCTACTTGCACATATATTGAAGCTAACACCTGCTTTTACAAAGTCATGTCTCAAAGAGCACTATTTCATTTTACTTTCTAAATCTCAAACCAGATTACACCCATAAAGTTTAAATTGTGGCTCATTTAGCAACTAAAAGAAAACAAAAAGCTGATAGTTTCTGTGGTTCAGTATAACCCAAACCATCATACTTTCCCAACACCAAATTATGTAAAAAAAAAAAAAAATCCCACATATAAAACCCAACTCCTACCGCCTGAATGATGTTTTCTGAGGGATCATGAAATCTGAAATATTAATATCTTAAGAATTCTAGATGAAGTTCAAATGCTATCCTACAACGTTAAGAGATACAATACCTGATGGGGCTCTGAATTCCGGAGAAATACATCAGATTTGGACATAATTCAAGGGTTCGATTTTTTTTAAATTTATTTTGTTTTTCCAGTTATCTGTATGGCTGGCTGCTTGTTTTGCGTGGAGCCTAGAGGAAAAAATGAAAAGAAAGAAAGAAAAAGAAAGAAACATTTTTCCACAGATTCAGGCTGTTTGGAGGCTGCAGTGGGAGGTTCACCATAGAGACACGAGAAGGTGGAGCACAGCGTGGCTATTTCTGCAGTCACCTGTTCATATTATGAACAAAGCAAAAGCTAAACAAAGCCAAAGACACTCTCTTTCTTGTTATATGGACCTTTGGCAGATCTAATGCTGGCCCATGGAAAACCAGGTGATTTCACATCATAATTATCAGACGGATGTTGTTTGGACAGCCAAGCTATAACATTGGGCGTGCACAGATAAAGGTCATCCTTAAGTGACACGGGTTTAGGACCTAGGGTTTGTTGGAGTGGGTTCTGAAGACATCCTAGAAAAAGCCAGCAAGTTCGACTCCCACAGCACTGATAGCTATATCCACGCCTTTCCTTTATCCCTCACGCATGGCCTCATGACAGTTTCCTATTGTCAGGGGATTAAACAAAGAGAGAAAATGTGGCTGGTTTATGATAATTCCATGTATTATGTGACTATCACCTAAAATTGGAAGACTTCTTTCCTGGGTCATGCAGGCATTTCCCTAAAGGATAATGAGGAGAAGAAAAAGCCTCCAAGGACGTGACTTGGTGCATCTGATTGTTCACTTTGACTGAAGGGGCAGATGGCCACGCTCGTAACCTACAGGGATTTTTGGCGGTCTCTAGACTTCCCATTGAAGAATCAAGGATCCAGCAAGGATAAGATCAGAAAATTGGTGACGTGGAAGCCTGAGGAAGAAGTTTGTGTCCACCCCAGGAGTGACGGTCAGAGGACATTTTGCCCTGTGTACGCTCACAAAGGCATTCATTGCAGAAAATGTTCTGAAGGATTAGGAGTTCTGGATGCTAAGGTGAGCAGTTCCGTGAGTATCAATGCACTTGCTGTTCTTGCCTGATGGTCATGTTTGAGACGGTCAGAGGACAGATCCAGAGGCAATCAAAGCTTCAGCAGCATCTGACCTGCCCAGCCTTTGCAGAGACTGACGCTGGGCCTCTGAGGGGCATCTGACCAGAAGACGAGGCAGCCGCCTGGGTTCCTTTTACGGCACCCCTCAGGGTGAAAGGCAGTCGTTTGTTTTTACTAGAAAGAATAGTTTCTACACAAGGAAAGAAACTATTGCCTTCCTTCCTTTCAGTCATTTTGCCAACACTTACCTTTAAGAACTGAAAGAATATTTCTTCATTGCCACGTTTTCCCACATAGCATCCATTCTGACCGGGGGATTTGTGGTTATAGGGGGGAAAAAAAAGAGTTTAGTGTGCCCATTCATTCCGTCTGTATCTCTGCATATCTGATGCATTTTAGATGGGGTGCTCTAATCATATATGTTTGTCTATTCCTGACAATGGTCTTTGCCAAATAGAAGATTGTGATTACGCAGGAACAAGAGTAACACTTAGCAAGGCTCTCTCTGCCTGCATTTATTTTATTTTATTTTTGTTTTATGTTTTTTGCAGCTTTTTTTTGGCTGGGGCCAGGTTTGAACCCACCACCTTCGGTATATGGGGCCGGCACCCGGCTCCTTGGGCCACATTTCTGCCTGCATTATTTACCTTTCAAATTCCATGACAGTGAGTTTCAGCTGGTGTGATATGGCACAAGGCTGTGCTGGATGAGGATTTTAGGTATGCAATAAAAATTTTAAGATTATTAATTAAATTATTTTCCAAAGCAGTTCAAAGCTCAGTAAGCATATTCTTTTTCTTTACTCTTTTTTAAATCACCATAATTTAAGTGTGCTGCAGAAGTTTAGTTAAACAGAACAAAACCAGTCTTTGTAGCCACTTTCTGGATAGTAAATGGAGTAAACATCACAAAAAGAGGTTCACAAAAGGCAAAAATAAAATCGAGAAAAAGCTATTTCTATCTATTTTTAAGTCAATATTTGTTCATTTTCTTAGAATAGTAAGTCATATTGAGAATCGCGTACCAAGATAAATGTGTAACTTGTACCAAGATAAATGTGTAACTTGTTTATGTGAAGTTTTCCATAGCAACGTCAGTGTCAGACATAGGAGTGTTGTAAACATAGTTTAGAAACATTATGTCAGTTTTCTTTTAAGCAAACTAAAGGATTGAAGCCAATAGATCTAAAATATTATGGGAAACACCAGTAAGTTTAATATAATTCTTCTTAGCTTCTGCTCAATTTATATTAAACTTTAAAAATTTTCAGAGGCGTTTCAAAGCATTGAATGAGTAATTGAAAAGAAGAATATTAGTCATATATGGTTTCTATATAGACCAAACTATGAATCTGCAAATTTATCCTATTTTGTAACAACTGTTGTATTCTTGCTATATCCCTCATTGCTTATTCCTAGTGCTTCCCTGCAGAGGTCCCAGACCTCCCTCTGCAGCCTGACCCTGTCCCACTGCAGACGGCAGACCATCGGCTTCTTATGGTCATAGATTTGCTCCCCTTACCCTTCCTGGAAAGGAGGGCCCTCAGGACCAACGCTGAAGATCAAAAGCAGTGGTCCTCTCTTCATTTCTCAAGAGTCAGTAAGATCCACTATTAAATCTTTAAAAATGTGAAACTCTGCTGGTTACTGACTGTAACATCCAAACCTCTCATCCTCCAAGGTCTCATATCTAAAACAAAAGAACTATGAAAATGGTGTATAGAAGACACAGAAACAAATTCAGCTTTTATTAATATTAGAAACATAAAGTCCAGAAATTGTGTCTAAACCAAACATATTTCCACTTCACCAACTATATTGTTTTTGAAATGAAAAACATTCTGTTCTTAAAACTCTAGGGACCCTTCCTGTGTTACAGATTACATCACACATTTTCCTAAACATCTTTTTATGTCTTCAAACTCATCTATAATTATAAGAAGTGCACTAAAATTATTCGAAAATAAATAATCATTTCCACCATAACTGAGATGCATATTTAATCATATTGAAATATTCTTGTGTTGTTATCTAACTACAGTGCCCTTTAGATAACACGCAATGTGTGTACATGAAGTCTTCTATATTCTTTTATTTCCCTTCTTTCCACACTAATATGATTGTGTACATAATCATTACCTATATTCAAATCTACATCTATCTGCATGTATAAATTTTGATCCACATAAAATGATATATTTTATATATTTAGAGTTAAATACATGCAGACATAGATAGCTTCATATTTATGTAATTGGATCATTCTGGCATATCAATTATTTTTTTCCAGACTAGGTATTTTAATTTATCTGTATATCAGAAGAACAGCCCTTATTCTAGGGGCTATCTCATAGCAAGCTCTCAAACAGTATGATGTCGCTGTTGTGGTGACCCTGATGATAATTGTTGTGATTATTGTGATGCAATAAAGGAAAATCAAAATTCCTTAGGTAAACATAAAATTCCTATCATATAGAAAATTATTTGTAGTTTTCTTAAAAATATATTTTGAGCTTTTTTTTTCTGAAAGATTTTACTTTTTATTATTTTATCTGTGTGGTCATTTTAACAATTTGACATTTTTATAATGCACTAGAACCTCTACATTTGACCACCTCCTGGGGGCACCTCCTTCACTTGTCCTCATTTTCGTAGAGGGGAGAGCCACCACCTGCTCATAGCAGTATAGTAGGCCTGGTTCCTTCTGTTGACTATTCCTGGTGTTAACCAGTTTATTCTAGTCCTTTCAGTGGTCAACTGACAGAGGTTCTATGGTATTTTGCTTTATTTACATGTGAAAATTTTGCTTTATTTTTTGGAAATTTTTAATAAGAAAATCAAGTAACTTTTCTAAAAATCAGTTGCAATTTTCAACTCCAATTTCTTTAATTTTTGTGACACTTGGTGACAATTATATGAAATGAACTTTAATAAAAGCTAAAACAAATATCAAATAAAATGATATTAAATGAATAGAAAGTACAGAGACAATTAATTTTGATGCTTTTAAAATATTAGTGCAAAGTAAAATTTGGATTTTAAAAAACATTGTACTTTCAACCAATCATGCTTAATCAATTGAATATATAAGACTTAACAACCTCTAGCTTATACTATGCAAACTAATATATTCTAGGTAAATGGTATATCTCATTTTATTTTATTTTTATTTATTTATTTATTTTATTTTATTTTGCAGTTTTTGGCCAGGGCTGGATTTGACCCCACTACCTCCAGCATATGGGGCCAACACCCTATTCCTTTGAGCCACAGGTGCCGCCCGGTATATCTAATTTTAAAAAGTAAAATATTAAAGATTTTATAAGAGTGTATAGGATGAAATTTTCATTACCTAGGGAAAAAGTATCTTGACCAGGCCAAAAAATCCACTTTAATCTTTGGCTTAACACAACAATTACTTTTAAGTCAAAAGATAGCATTCAGAAAGGGAAAAAACACACACATTTCTGTAGGGAGAACATTTTGCAACACAGGTAATGTCAGCTTGGATGATCAAATATTAGGTTCCTATTCTTTGCATCTTGGGGGTCCTAGTACCAAAGAATGGTTACTGGTAAGAGTCAACAGAAGAAATAAATAGCAAACCTAACAAGACTTACCAAGCACAACCATTCTGAAGAGAGAACAGATCTGTCTCTTAAAGCGGAGAAGACACAAAGTTGAACGGGGCTCTCGCCTTATACTAAGTGTTTTTCTTGCTGTTGTTCTTTATTTCTCCTTTGAAATATATATATATATATATATATATATTTTAATTTCAGGATATTGGAAGGTACACATGTTTTGTTTATATACTTTGTTTTTGTTTGCATAAATTGAGTCAAGGTTGTAAGTATGTTCCCCCACCAGGCAATGTGAACCATACCCAATAGGTGTGAATTTGTACATCCACTCCAAATGATTTGCATTGAAATTTATTTTCATACATACACCTCAGTGTTGGTTCATCAGTTCCAACCTGGTATTGAGTACACATGCTCATTACACCATTCCTATGATGTTTCACTTAGAAAAAATGGTCTCCATTCTATGTTACAGTAGGGCTGAATATTCATGGCTTTTCTCAGGAAGAGGTGGAGAGGTCCCAGAAGTCTATGGTTAACCTGTCTTTAACCTTATAAGACCATTTCCATGGTTTTCCATGGCATTTAAACACTGTCACGGTGCAGTGAGTATGATACTTACTGCACTAATGAGAGAGATCACTTGAGGACACAGTCTTGAGTTTTGGTCATGGACAAGCTCCAATGACCACTTTGTTCCCTTGATCATATCTCCACTTTGTGGTTTCTCTACCACTTTCCAGTCGGTCAGTCCTTGGACAACCCCTGTCATAAACCAAGTATCTGATCAGGCCTTGGAGACCTCTTGGACCAGACATTTCTTCCTCCTCCTCCTTATCTCTACCTAATAATACCAAATCAAGCACTTCTGTCTGGACAGTATCAACATACAACTACAATCAATGAGAAAATCCTATAGAAATATGGGCAAAAGTCTTGAGTAGGTAATTTACAAAGGATACATCCAAGTGGACAATATATGTAAGAAAAGTTGCTGAAATTTATTAATCACCTTGGAAATTCAAATTAAATCTATAATGTAAAACAGCTATGCATACATCAGAATGACTAAAAATAAAAAAGAACAACAATGCTTAATATCATCATTGAAGTGAACCCACCAGAACCTGAAATATCAGCTGGGGAGGACATAGACCACCACAGTCTCTTATGAAAACTTCTCAGCAATATCTACTAAAACTAAGTTATTTGTCATGTAGGACCTCACTGTGTGGTCTTCCTACAATTTTCAAAAGAAGTACATTCGTTTGTTGAGAACCATCATGAGGATTTTCATAGCAGCCTTATACAATGTTGTCCCCAAATGAAAATATCTAAAAGTCCATCAGGAATGTGGGGTGTGTTGGCAGAATGAATTCAAAAGAGTTAAGAGATTGTACATACTTATATGGATAACCCTCTTAAAGGAAAGTGAGTACATGTTGTAAGAATATAAGCGGCTGTAAGTTTTCATGTACATGTTGTTCATAAACTGGCACCAGAGATCTCTATGGCGTTGGAAGTCAATGCACCTTTTGTCAACAGGGTTGTTGTGATAAAACATTTCCTAGGGAAGGTTTTTGAATGCTGATGATATTTTATTGTTACTGGTCATATGTTGTCATCACTTTGTGAAAATTCATGAAGACGTTTTCTTTATAAATTTATACACTTTGGGTATTTATTTTATAATTCAATATAAAACCAAAAAAAAAATGATAGAGGTAAGTCCAAGCAGAGGAAAATTGAATCGTAAAACAGGCCTATATACAAAAATATGAAGGAGCTACTAATTCTTGTCTTATCAATTAAATGTAGCTCTGTAAAAACAGTGAAAGAATGGTGATATTTCCTTCTTTTATTTATTTTTTTTTATTTCCTTCTTTTAAATAACAACTTCTCTATATCTCCAAATGCTATCTTGTATATAAAATGGGTGCTTGGCTATAATTCTCACATCAAAACATCCTGATTTCTCACTTTCCTATTTTTCGTTAGCTGAATGCTATAGCATAAGTGGGTAAATAAAATGTATTCCAACAAAAAGCAACTATATAATGACCCATTTTAGTGAATCATTTGCCTGAATTTTGAAAGGTAATGCATTATCAGCAGTTAGAGATTTGCATTAATGGAACTGAAAATAGAAATGTACATAACAGTCAGATTATACAATTGGCCCTTCATTGAGTTCACCACAAAACTAATATTCAATGTTCCCACGACCTGAAAAATTTGTCTTGTTCAAATAGCTCAAAATGATATGAACAAGTACCTTTCAATTTTCAGAGCCATTTCTACAGCGTACACATTGGTGTAGAGAGACTAACGGTGTTTTGACTGATGTCACACATTTTTAAGATTGTCAGTGTCAATCTATGGTGCCCAGCAAGATCATTCTCTGATAAAGCTGTTTACCATACATTTTGTATTATTGGAGTTTTTCTTTGCCACCTGGTGTATAACCCATTGTGGCCAACGGGTCATTCCTATTTGTACTCAGGCTAGTATTTTGGGACTTCATCAATCTTATCAGGGTTTAGAAAATACAGAAATATATTCTTTTCTTCTCTCACTATAAAAAGCTTCCTGGGAAAATTATGGGAGGAAAAAAAGCTATATTTTATGAATAATGCCAGTGGCATTGGACAGCAAGGATGTTCCAAGGCTTATTTCGGTTCGGTCCCTTCTCATTGTGGACATTGCAGATGGAGAGCGGAATGCCCAGGGATCTTTCCTGCCAGTATCTGCTGCCTCCAAGCCTGAGCCTTGTGCTGCCTCGGGAATCCAAGGCCCAGTCCTGTAGCTATCGCACTAGCCCAGACAGGACAGAGGGACCATCACACTAAGTGTATTAATTGTACTATTGTTTTATTTTTGCTTTCCAACTCTTAGAGAATTTTGTATTTTTCCCTGGATCCTATTTTCCATAGGTTATTTTTATTACCTCCCTGAATGATTAGTGCTGTATCTACCCATTTCCATGTAAAAAAAACTAAAGAAAAATAAAATTAAAAACAAATGCAGAATTTTTAATTATCAGAGCATTATAATCTAATTTGCTGTGTTCCTTCCTCTCTCAACAGTTTTTTTTTTTTTTTTTAATAGCGGGTGATGGGAGCTTTGTAGACTGGCCACTCAGCACTAAAACGTTCTCTAGGGAATTCTGCATGCCATATAAGCAAACTTGATTTACATCTCTGAATAATTTCTAATGGGTGTTTCTACACTATTTTCTTCTTATAAACAACTTCACTTTTTATTAGTAATTTATGGCACAGCAAAATTGAGCAGAGGAAATAAAGATTTCCCAAACACCTCCTGTGCCCCCCATATGCACAGTC
The DNA here is from genome assembly GCA_963573935.1 of Arctocebus calabarensis. Taxonomy (NCBI): domain Eukaryota; kingdom Metazoa; phylum Chordata; class Mammalia; order Primates; family Lorisidae; genus Arctocebus; species Arctocebus calabarensis. Next base: position 18,565 of record CAUYON010091547.1, read on the forward strand.
TCCCCACTATCTGATAGCACATTTGTTATAATTCACAAACTTAAATTAACACAACATCACTCAAAGTCCAAAGTTTACATTAGGGTTCACTCCTGTTAATGTTTATACGTGTGTCCACCACAGCAGTGTCACAAAGGATGGTTTCAGTGCCCTAAAAATCAGCTGGACTTTGCCTGTTCATTGATCCTTCCCCCTCAACCCTGGAAGCCATTGACCCAAGTACTTTCTCCACAGTTTTGCCTTTTCCGGAATGTCATATTGTTGGGATCGTAGAGGATACAATCTTTTTAGGTTGCTGCCTTTTATGTGTATTTAATAGCATGAGTTTAACATTCCTTTCTCATCCTAATAGTTCATTTCTTTTTAGTATTGAATAATATTTCTGTTGCTACAGCACAGTTTATCCATTTACCTGCTGAGGACAGGTAAAACCTAATTACTTCCAAGGTTTGGCAATTATGAATAAAGCTGCTATAAACATTGGTGTGTAGGTTTGTGCGTGGACATAAACTTGCAACACGTTGGGATAAATACCAAGGAACACAACTGCTATATCATTTGGTAAGGGCAAGTTTAGTTTTGTCAAAAAATAACCAGACAGTTCTAAAATGGGTGCACCATATTGCATTCCTATCACATTATATCTTAAATATTTGTTTTATGACATTAATTGTATTACATTTCACTGGAGCTGTCTGCTTCTTTTCTGGTGTAAACTTCCCAAAAGTTATATTTTATTTGTCACCTTTTGTATGTCCTGAAACTAGTTATTTACCTAGCTGTATATCTAGACTTTTTAAAATATTTGTATTATAAATAATAAAATACACTTCATTTTCAAAGTAAAATACAGTTGTTCTGTGTTTCTTAGATTTTAGTGCTAAAAAGGTTTTCCTACACTATGATACATTATACTTATTCTTATTAGTTACTTCAATAAATTCACCATATTCCAGACACTTTTTCTCCTGAATGGGGAGATGAATCAGATATGGCCCAATTCCCTCAAAATGACCCGTGTGATAATTAACAAAACACGTTCAAGGACTTTTTGGTATTTTTTACAGTAAATATTCTATTTTCCTTCCAGGTGTATTTTTACAAAACAAACACCTAAAATCAGTAATTAGTGGCACAGAAAGACATTTTACTGTTGGCTTTATGATCTGAATTATTCTTTTTCTTTTATACCTGACTTCTGCATGAGTAGTGTATACCCGAGTCACTGTTACTCTTAAAAACAATTGACCCTTGAGCAGTGTGGGTTTGAACTGTGCAGTTCCACTTACCCCCAGCTTATCCTCCGCCTCTGTCACTGCTGAGGCTGCGAGACCAACCCCACCTCTTCCTTCTCTCCCTCACGCTGCTTACACCTTGAGGATGATGAGGACAGAGGCCTTTATGGTGACCCACTTCTCCCGATAAGTGACAAATACATTTTTCCTTCCTTATATTTTCTATTTTCTAGATTATTTTATTATGAGAATATCTTATATAACACATATAACACACAAAACATAGGCGAATTGACTATCTATGTTAATAGTAAGGCTTCAGGTCAAAGATGACTATTAAACAGAAGATATACCCAGATTTCCCCTGTGTGGGTATTTGTTGTTCCTCTCCACCAGGTTGTTCAAAGCTCAACTGTCTTTCATCCCCAGCCTTGTCCTTGCATTTTACTGTTTAAACCTGATTTCAATTCCAAACTTTACCCAAACCATGCCTTTTTTTCCCCTATGTTCCAAATGATTTCTACAAAGTTTCTTCAGACGTTCCATTTAAATATGACCATTTCAACTCCTTTCATAGTTTTTAAAAATAATATACACATATATGCTACTGATTTTCTAATGACTGCTTTATAATTTTAACTTGAATATAAATTTTGGATTTTTACATTTATATCTATTTTTTATAAAATGACATTCTATAAAAGAAAATTTTAAAAAAGAAAACTCTGAAAAGCTGAACATGGGCAAAATATGAGACCACTTTTTATCATTGACATATGCCTGTCATTTCCTTGGTGAACAAAATAGCAGAAATTCCCTGTATGTGTCTCAATTAGCATAAAATAATAGAATCAGAGTCATACAATGCATGCTGGTGCTATGACAGGAAAACTTTCCAAAGCATGAAGTTTACAAAACTCGGTGTACTAAACTGCCCAGAGCGTGAGCCCGTCCACATTGGGTAATAAACTGAAAATGTTCATTGTTGTTTTGTTTATTTCCTACATACATCTTTGAACAGTGATCTTGAAAACACTTATATTCATTAAGGAATTAGCCTATTAAAAATTTAGCATGAAGGTATCTGAAAGAATAAATTATTTTCTGGAATTCAACAAAAACCATTAACCCTGTATTGTGTTATTTTTTAATATGGAAATAAGGAGAGAGCAACCTGGATCTTTGTCTTTAAAACATGTTATTATTCTTTTCTTTCTAGATTACAACTCTTGTCTGTATCAGTATTCACAGTTATTATCTGTATTGCTCTTAGGCATACAAATTACATGATATTTTCTACTGATTTACAAAGGAATCTGAAATCAGTCTCTATATAAACTGTACTCATTTGATATTGAACATGAATTAATTGAGTTGCCTTTTTTTCATTGATCTGTTATTCTCATCAGTGACTATATTAGTTAATTGATGTGTGATACTCGCCTGTGTGCCTGGCAGTCTGGAATACCAAGAAGAAAAGCAGCTCATTAACAATTGCCAGGCAGAAATGAATGAGGGCAGGCCACGGCCACACATGAATTAACACCAGAGATTTGTGCTAACCTTTCATCTCAGTTACTGATTTTTTGTATTCACGTTGTTTCTACTTTCCAGGTGTGTATGGTGGGTATGTGTGTGAAAGCTCCCTCATTGAATCTACGGTCCATAATTAGATGAAGGCTGTGCTTCGAGGGGAATTTTCTTAATGACGTCCTTCAACACTAGGGCAAAAGGAAAACGCCTCATTCTAGGCAGGGTAGAAACATCATTTATGGAATAGCCTGGGATCCCACATTTTGTTAGGACAATGACAGTTGTGTAAAAAAGTCCAAAAGAGAAGGGAGGGTCTCCTCTCTAGGCCAAGGTTCAGAAAAGGATCTGTGTTCTCTGTTCTACCAGGGCTCCTCTGAACCTGTAATGTGTGTGTGCTGTGGAAGGCTCCTCAGCCGTAAAAAAGGTGGGGACTGTGCTCCTTTGGTACAATGTGGATGGGTTGGCAGAACACTCAAGAATGGAAGGGCAGGCACCACATACACTCAATACTGATTTGAAACTCAGATTAACAACAATGTGCTCATGTGAGAGAAACACCCGATTGAATCACAGAAGGAGTTGTGGGTGGCGAGGGTGGTTGTCAGGATACTTCCCAGTGGGAACCACGTTCAGGTGTCTGGCACACTCGCTGTGGAAGGGATGTAAGCCTGGTGGGCTAATTGCATGTCCCCTCATGTTAAGGGATGGGGGAGTGTGGTCGGGAGAAACAGGCAGTTTAGCAGAATGCAAAGCTTAAAAAAATGGGAACAATTTGGGGATGAAGCTTCATAGACATTTATCTTGATGGTGTTGCATCCTGAGACGATGAGTTAACAGGAATTTTTTTTTTTTTTTTTTTACAAAAGGAAGGAGTAAAGGAAAAATAAAGAAGGGTAATAGAGAATAGGAGTAAAATAAAAGTTTGCCATGTTTTGCTTTTGAAAATACTCTGATATAAATTAACCAGGAGAAGATAAACAATATATTGTGTTTTAATGTAATTTATTAATCTGATTTGGGTTTGTAAACAAATAGTTAAAGATATTAGTATGATCTACATGTATTGTGTAAATCTATTTTAATTATTTTGTTCAAACTTTCTAAAGGAGGATTTTTCTCTGAAGCATAACATTTTTGATAAAATGTGTGACTTTAAAAATTGCATTATGTAACATAAGAGATTCTTTTTAATGACAAAAGAATGTTGAGTCATGAACCACTCTGATCTCCTTCTCTGCAAATGATGCCTTGTTTGATTCAGTTATTCCTTAAATATTTTCTTGGAGTTTTGTTGTCATTTTCTACCTGTTCAGCTAATTATCTGTATATTACTCCTTCTGAAATATCTCCAAGTATTAAGCAGAAGCCAATTTGACTTACTTTTTTAATTTAAATAATTTGTTTTAAGCTCTTTTATTGACTGTGCCAAGTGTATAATACATTCAAAGAAGATTTCTCTTCTAAGTTTCTCTGTAGCATAGACAAACACTGTAATATCCTCAATTCTTGTGAATCACCCCAACATAAAGGCAAAATATGATAAATAATAATAATAAAGATAGCAACAGCTATACCCAGAATTGTATGATATAATATAATGGATCAAGTATTAGTCTCAGACTTGAGATCAGAAGTCCTCTTTTTGTTTGGCAACAAATTCCACTATGTTATTCAGTAAGTTATTTCCTTTATTTAAATAAAAACTTTTAACTTGACAATAAGAATGTTTCCTAGACTATGTCTTCTAACTTTTATATCCTGACATTCTTCATAACACCTTAAGAGTTCTGAGACACATGGAGAACAAAATCGACAGATGTAGTCATCATCCAGAAGCTGCCAAATGTTCCCAACTTCAAAGTCTAGATTCTAGATCCATGATGTTAAGGCTACCTTCAAATCAACAGCATTTCTCCCAGAAGGACAGTTGGCAAAGTGTTTTCACTGTGGACTCCTGTTACCACTGAAATTTTCCTTTTGCTATGATGCCCCAAATGGGATGGTTGGGAAAAAAATTATCTTCACTCTATACTAATGTCAAAGATTGTAAATTAGAAATTATAACAGTGATTTTATAATTTTCCCATACCTTTTTAATTAGGTAATAGTACTAAATAATTATTCAAAAGGCCCTTTTCTCATGTCTTCCAGCTAAATCAATGATTTTGTTCAGAATATTTATGTGAATGTCTTTTTAACAGTTTCGTTTGTTCTAGACTTGCCCTTGCCAAGTATTTATTTTTGTTTCATTTTGCTCTCCCTAAATAAGATCATCATCTCTGAAATCACTTTTGGATGAAATAATTACTGACCACTTAGCCTTGTATACAATATTTCAGAAAGATGTTAGGAATGATTACGGGCATGTTTAGCAAAGCGAGGTTGATCAAGGAGATTGATTCTGCTCGGAAGACTGTGTTCCTTTCCTTTTCCAAACCTTTCTCTAAGATTATGAAAAATATTAACTTTTGACTGTAAACTGCAAAGAAATGTACATTTTAGCTTAATCTAACTTGTGTTGTCTTCTATAACTTTCAGTAAAAAATTAAGAATATACAGGACACCAAGTTATCCTAAAATGTGAAAGAAGTTATTGCATGAGTCGTTCTGTGAAATGGAAGGGATTTATCACCAGGGATTTGCTGAGACCAATGCTTGATATTGGAAGTCCAGATGCAAAGCACACCAGTCCAATGCAAAGCACACCATTTTTCATCTGATTTTAAGAAGAAAATGGCATAATATTATCTATTTATTTTTCTCTTTACATATTTATTTGTTTTTGAAATGAACCTATTTTGGAATTATGGTATGTAAGTACAACTGATAAATTATATGTACAAATGGAAGATACACCTTCAATTATTATTTTTATTATTTTTTAAGAACAGAATTGTTTCAACCTGTCTAAAATGCACCATTAACTTATCCTGCGATCTCAATGCCACGACACTCTCTGCCACGTTAGGCATTCAGTAAATATTTCATTAATGAATTCTATAGTGAAATTTCTGTTGCTAAAAACTGTCAATCAATTGTCAGGAATTAATGAACTATAATGCTTTTTGAATGTTAGTTATTTTGAAAATCTCTTTCTACAAACCTGTTAGCTAGACTATTCTGTGTTGTCCTAAGTCTAGCAGTAACATATATTTTAAAAGATATATGAACAGGATAAACTTTTTCAAGTATATTGTCCAATATTCACACATATACGTTTTTATACTGTTTAAATATTTTCCAGAAACTTTCAAAGATAACTTGAATTCAATATTGTGGCTTTGTACCTTGCCTAAAGAAATATTGAAAAACAATACTGTAAGTTTATCTTATTTCTTATTTTTCAACCTTTCACAACAGCTATCTTCTTATACCAAAAATGATAATAGGCCCTTTTGTGAAAACTTCTTTTTCTTTGACCAAGCATAGAGAAAATACTCGTAATCAATTCACAAAATGGTGACAGGGACGAAATGTTGTTTCATCCTGCTGGTATGAAATCGTAACTATACGTGTCATAGTAAACTACAGATGGGAATAAATGTATTCTGTATTTTGTTTAACATTTTTAAAAAAGGATCTGAGATTAGCTCTGAGTCATACATTCCCCGGTATTTTAATTAACAGTAGAGACTATAATGCCATTTACAAAAACAATAATGTAAAATTAGTGAGTTATTTAATTTTACTTTCATGTTCCTTTCCTCACTGTGCCCTAGGGATTATTTTGTAGACCATGTTTGTTATTTTACCATATGATGTTACAGAAAAGTTGCTATTTTTTAAATTAAAAACAGTATAAAGTTATCAGACTTAATTCCATCTGAACTCTAGCTTATAATTTTCCTAGCAGATGACATCTTATCTTGTTAAAATACATTTTTCTTTCTCCACAAATAGAGCACTCTTAATAATTTTACATCACTAGAATGTCCCTGTGTACAATCTCTTGAAAGCAATGAACATGCTACATAATAGAGTCTTAAAATGCTAATTTGCATTAGCAAGTTTTCTGTGCCTGTGTCATGTACATCATACTGTGACGTGATGACCAAGTCAAGCTCAATAAGGTACTTTTGAACATTGTCACAATTATAAATGACCATTCAATATCTTTACTTGATGGTTCTAATGTAAATATTTAAAAGAATAATATAGTATAAAACATTTAACATTTGGAATAGAAGAAAACAACAAGTAAAATATTTGTAATATTGCAAAAATTTCACTATTTATGATAAGGACACTAAAAAGACAAAAACTGACTTTTGAGGCTGCATTGTATTCTAAGGGAATTGGTTTTTACTTTGATATATCATTTGAAAAAAATTGTGAATTTATTTGTATAAATAGACTAACAATGTCCTACCAAGATATTTATGGGAAATTAACCAAAGGGAAAAATTGCCTACTTACAAGAGCTTGATACAGAAAGACGCTACGTCGTAGAATGTGAAAAATATTTCTCATGGTGAAACAAAATTCCAGACTACAAAGAATATTTTTAGTAAATTTTTAAATTAGTTTTAGACATTAGCATCAGATTGTACTCCATCAATATGACAATTATTATTTGTCAATTAAAAATAAAATAAAGGCTAGGACTGTGGCTCACACCTGTCATCCTGTACTCTGGGAGGCTGAAACAGGTGGATCACCTGAACTCAGGAGTTCCAGACCAGCCTGAGGAAGAGGGAGACCCCATCTCTACTAAAAATAGAAAGACTAGCCAGGCATTGTGGTGGGTGCCTGAGTCCCAGTCACTGAGGAGGCCGAGACAAAAGGATGGCTTGAGCTCAAGAGTTTGAGGTTGCTGAGAGCTATGGGCACTCTACCCAGGCCGACTGAGCGAGATTCTTTCTCTAAATAAATCAATGAATAAACGAGAATAGTTTGGGATTTACAGAAAAATTGCAAAGATGGCACTACAAGTTCCTGTCTATCCATTACCCATGTGACATTTAGTTTCATGTGTCCTTATCCTCCTCTTACCTGTGACAGTCTCCCCAAATTTCCTTGTTTTTTATGACCTGGACAGTGTGTGGAATTCTAGTCAGGCATTTTCCAGACTCTTTATTTAATGCCATTTATCTGATATTTTTCTCGTGATTATTCAGTGTTATAAGTTATGAAGAAAATAAAAAGAAATAAGTTGTTATTCTCATTATATCATATTAAGGGTACAAACTCTCATTGTGCTGTTGACTTTAGCCTTGATCAATGCACGTAGCATGGTAGTGTTTGTGACATTTCTAGCCTATCAAATCTCTTTCTTTTCCTCTTTTCTGTTGCTATTTGGAAGAATGTCCCTGTGCAAATTCAGGAGTAGGGGAAAGTTACAGAATCTCCCTACAACCTTCACACTATTCACATGTTTTGAATTCTTCACTTATTACTTTTTGTTATGACCCAAATGCATCTTTATTTGTTCATTGCTCAAAGTGGTCTTCCTTTGGTGACTAAACACACTTTCTCTGGGTTCCTTTTGATACTCAGCTTTTTGTGTGTGTGTGCAGTTTCTTGCTTTTTTGGTGCTATAAGATACACCAGATTCATCTTGTGTATATGTTTTATCAATCCTATTATCAGTCAATTTACTGATATTCCTAGTTCCTTTCACAGGAGAATGACATTGGAAACAGATTTGGCACTAGGCATGCTGTGGGTACTGGGGTATCGTTGTTCACAGGTCTTCTCAAATGAGGCTATTCTGTATGACACGTGTGCGATAGATACATAACAGTATAAATTTGACAAAGCCCATTGAAGTGTAAAATACAAAGAGTGTTCGTTAGTGAGTGAATACTAAGATATGCATAATATACAAATACATGCATATAGAGACATAACTATGTGTACACAAGCATGCCTAAGTGTCTGTGTGTGTGTGAGAGAGAGGTTCAAGAATCATAGGATGGAAGCAGAGTGACAGGTGTATTATAACCAAATAACTAAGTGAACAGCAGATGAGGAGATTACAGAAGCCAACTTTCTTATCTGTGAATTGAGAATTTAGACAGAAGAAAGAAGAAAAGGCTAAAATGACATGTAAAGGTTTGTAGTTGGAGACATTTGTAAAAACTATTGGTTAGCTTAATGCTATCACACATGGATACATCCATTTATATTTATAGATGAGTATACACCCATGCGCTTCCTTGCTTTGTCAACTAAAACCTGTAAAGGATTGCACCCCAAGCACACTAGTGTCTGTGTGTACACAGAGAAACAGCCTGGTCAGGATATAGCAAGAGGTGCAGTTTACAAGTCAACCAGACAGACCTCAGGAGAAAATGACCCTGCTGACACCTTGAACTTGAGCTTTTAGTCTCTAGAACTGTGAGAAGATCCATTTTTAAAACGTCTGAAAACAATAGACGCAGAGAAAAAGAAAGGCTTTTCTGTTGATGGGACTGCAAATTAGTGGAACTTCTATGGAAAACAGTATGGAGATTCCTCAAAGAACTAAAAGCAGACTCGCCATCTGACCCAGCAGCCCCACTACTGGTTATCTACCCAAAGGGAAAAAAAATCATTGTATCAAAAGCACATCATGCTTGAATGTTTATTGCAGCACAATTCTTAATTGCAGAAATGGGATCAAGCAACGTGAGCAGACAAAATGTGGTATGTGCCACCATGGAGCACTAGTCAGACATAAATTTCTGTTGTATAAGCCACCCAGACAGCAGTGGTTTGTGACGGGAGCCTGAGCACACTAAAACTTATGTTCTCTTTCATTTCTTTCAACTTATCTAAGTCATTCAATTTAAAGTCCTTGTCTAGTAAAGTCCAATGTTCTATCTCTTCAGGGACATTTACTCTGTACAGTTTTGGTTAATTTTTTCCCTCTTTGGTATAATGGAGGCTTTCATGTTTTGTTGCATGTCTTACAATTTTTGGTTGAAAACTAGAATGTATGATATAAAATCTCTTAGTGACTTGGGGATCAGACTCTCCTCTCTTTCTCAGGGTTTGTTAGGAGTGTGTCTTTGTTGATGGTGTTGCCTTGCTGTGTTTTGTATTTGGGGTGGTTCTCTATGAGTGAGATAAGTGGAGGACTTCCAGACGGGCACGTAATCTCACTTCTCCTGAAGTGGTGCGTTTGGATTTCCCCAAATCCACTCTGTCCCTTCTAGTGACGGCAAGACCACTGGCTGTCACATAGTGGTGGGGCTACTGATTTTGGAAGCTGTTCAAGAGAGTGGAAGCTGCAGAGAGTGGAAGGTGAACAAAAGTTAAAATTTCACAAAGTTCACTTTTCTCAGCAAGACTCAATTTTTATTGAATAAACACTCTGGATTGTTGCAAACGTTTGTTTGATTTCTCGAGTTCTGCAAATAGTTGATTATAACAATTCTATTATGGTTCCCTGACTTTGATAGAGAATCCAATTCAAAAGTTCTCTACACCATCATCAGTATTGATGTCATCTCACTGTATACAAGTTAAAAGAATTTCTAAAATAATAAGGGAAATGATTATTAATGGGGAGAACTAAATGTTGAAATTGCTCAGGCTTGAAAGCATCTCTGTATTGGTTAATAAATATTAAAAGAGAAAAAATATATTATCTTTTTTTAATGTTTTTAACCTTTATTTCTGATCCTGTTGTTTGTTTTTTTTAAAACAGAATCTTACTCTATTGGTCCAGCTAGGGTGACATGGCATCAGCCTACCTCACAGAAATATCAGGTCAAGGTATCCTCCTGCCTCAGTCTCCCAAGTAGCCTACAGGCACACACAGCCACGCCTGGCTAATTTTTCTATTTTTGGTAGAGACTGGATCTCACTCTGCCTCAGGCTATTCTCAAACTCCTAACTCAAGAAATCTTCCCATCTTGGCCTCCCAACCAGAGTGATAGGATTATTGGCACCAGCAACCATGCCTGGGAATATTATTTTATTGAAAATAAGGTGTAACAAATTATCCCCTGTCTTGAATTTAAGAATTTAATTTTTAATATTACAAATTTGATACTAAATTAACTCATATAATATCCTTGAAAGAATGAATATATCTTTCTTAATTAGCAACAATAGGAATGAAGTAAAATGCTATGGTTCATTTTACATTAGGAGTTTTGACTAGGATTTAATCTCACTATTGTATTTTATGAGTGTATTTCTCTGCAAAACTTAGAAGGGTACAGGGAATATTTGTCCCCAGATGCAGGGTTTGCAGGAATGCCTCCGTTCTGTGCTGGGCACTCACCACATCAATGTCTTTGGCCTTTGGTTTTCCAGAGTGTGTACCCATCAGATACCTGGCTGGGTTTGCCTCACCTACCTGTGTGCTTGTTTTCTTATGAAGTTATATGAAGCATAATATTCCCTTTATCTTCATGTTCCTTCACAGTATTTAGGTCCCAAGAAATAACTGAGAAATAGGGTGAGTGGGAGAGACATGAAGTTTGAGGGTCCATATTACTTTCATATTTTGGCTGTAACTAGTCACCACATAACACAAATTTGTTCCTGTAGTTATTCTGTTCTGATGTCTGGTAAGAATTTCACTCGACTGAAATCACGTTTTCAACAGGCCTTATTCCTTTGCTGGGGGTGGAAGGGGAGAGTTTATTTCCTGATCTGGATTGTTGGTACGATTCAGTTTCCAGGGTTGTAGTACTGGGGTCCCCGGACCATTGTCTGTCAGCTGGAGGATTACCTCACCTTTAAATGGAAGTCACCCAGTCCGAAAGCACGGGAGCCAGTAATGAAGCAACAGATACTGAAAACATGAAAAAAAGACTGGAAACGAAGGGAAATTCAGGCACTTTCTGAACACACTGGTATGGGAAGCAACAGAAATGCATTGGTCTAGGAAATCTGTGTAGCTGAAAAAGTCATGAAAATATATGGAAGGGTTTTAAGGGAACTTCAAAATTGTGTCAGAATGTAAATAGTTTTGAGATTAAAGGTATATCATATGTAGAATCTAGCTAACCCTAAATATTTTCCAGTTATTTTTGCATAAATTATATTTTAGACATATGCATTCATGTCTATAACAGATGTTCTGCATAATTTAGGAAGGATATAATGTATTATGTCATGTTTCTTAAAAGAAAACTAATGTGAGGACTAGCTATAATGAGGACATTCCCACTAGTTTATGAGAAACGATTAGTATCATAGTAAATCCCCTATTTTCTTTATATGCTTCTAAAATAATATAGTTTATGAAAGAATGCTTTTCTTTCAAAGTACTGCTGTATTACTTTTTATAAATCCTAAAATAGTTTTAAAAGGATTTTATCTGTGGCTGTTAAGAGAAGCTTAACTAATGAGTCCTGATCTCATTTTTATTCATATAGATGTATATTATACAGGATACTTTTTAATTAATGAAAAAAACCCAATGCTTTATTTGCAATTGTGCAAATTAAATGTATTATTGAATAAGTGAAGAAATTGTTATAATGTCTCTAATTCAGAGAGGTACTTTACAATGTCAATTGTAAGTTTTCCAGATTCCCCAAAGATATTATTTTATATGCCTTTCATTATTGTTATCAAGAGTTGAATTACCAAACTTTAGTTTTGTTCTTCAAAAAGACATTTCCAATTAAGATTCTGTTGTCTGATATTGAGGACAAGCTTTTGAAATGGAACTATTTCTGACCATAAATTTAATGGGTTCTTCTTCAGATAAGGAATACTGTTCAGAATATTGCTTTATATGAATATATCCAAACGAGAGTGTTCCATAATCTCAAAAAAAGTGAAACAGAAAGTATTATAGCCGAGTAATGTATAACACGTGAACCTTGTAGAGACAGACATTCAAGGCATTTACAGGCCAGGCAAAGTGCTCAACCCAAGACCAAACTGTCCAAGAGCAAGACTTCATCTCTACTAAAAATAAATAGAAAAATTAGCTGTATCTAAGGGTGAATACCTGTAGTTGCAGATACTCAGGAGACTAAGGCATAAGGATTTCTTGAACCCAGGAGTTTGATCTTACTGTGAGTTGTGATGCCACCATCCTTTAACCAGGGTGACAAACAGACTCAGTATCAAAAAAAAAAAAAAAAGAAAGAAAAGAAAGAAAAAGGCATATACAGAAACTCCCACAAACTGTAGAGATGGAATGTGGTTTTGTTGTTGCTCATGGTATACATTTTGGTTGATATTGTGTGTTTTATTGGCAAAAGTTTCAAGAGCACATATGTTTGCAATTTAATAATCTCAGTGATTAAATTACAGTGATTGAAGGGCACTACATAAAATTATGTAAAAATCAAAAAGAAGTTGATTTCTATCTATAACTGTTGTAGGAAGACAAGGCCCAAAGGAAAGAAAGAACACCCAAACACCATGTTTATAAGAGGAAAGACTTTATTCACCAGCCGGGAGCTCATGGCATAGAAGAATTCCAAATGGCCGCGCTCCCTGACTGGCTTGGTCTTTCCCTTTTTTTTTTTTCCAGTTCATATATACTTTTAATACCCCAAAGTGGTTGAAATTTCATAAAAGACATAAAGGAAGTATTGATGTTATTCACAGCATTACATGTGTATGCTCAGAATCCAGATTTTATAATATAAGAGAAAATATTAAGACAAAACGAATCCCTTAGAAAAAAAATTTTTTTAAAAACCATTGTACATTTAAAGCAAAATTATTGCTTTTCATGAAGCAATATAGCACTAAGACAGTAGATGCATATCGAAGCCATTGGACTGATTAGAAAATTGGGTGCCAATAACTGGTTCTGAAGCTCATTAAAACAAATGAAGGACTTGGAATGTTTTCTTTCTTCCTTTTTTTTTTTTATTGTTGGGGATTCATTGAGGGTACAAGAAACCATGTTACACTGGTTGCATTTGTTAGGAAAAGACCCTCTTACAATCGTGTTTTGCCCCCAAAGGGTGTGGCACAGATCAAGACCCCAAGACCCCACCCTCCTTACTCCTTCCCTCTCTCTGCTCTTCCTTTCCCCACCCCTCCCTCATTCTTCCTCTCTCTGCTCTCCCCTTCCTTCACCGCCACCGAGTCAATAATTGTCATTAATTGTCCTCATATCAAACTTGAGTACATGGGATTCATGCTTCTCCATTCTTGAGATCCACAAGTCAGTAGCCTTTGTATATGGCAATAACAGTCAAGATGAGAGGCTAATTAAGGACACAACTCCCTTCACCATAGCTTCAAAGAAAATGAAATACCTAGGTATATACCTAACAAAGGAGGTGAAGGATCTCTAT
>CAUYON010091552.1:0-22185 GCA_963573935.1 Arctocebus calabarensis
GGGCTCAAGTGATCCTCCTGCCCCAGCCTCCCAAGTAGCTGCGACTATGGCACCAGCCACAATGCCCAGCTAATACTTCTATTTTTAGAAGTTTTTCTAAATTGCTGTTTTTCAGGCTGGTTTTGAATTTCTGACCTCAAGGGATCCTCTTGCCTCCGTCTCTCAGGGTGCTAGGACTATAGGCATGAACCACTGTGCCCACCTGGCCTACTTTTACTTTTATAAAAGTAGAAGAGGGGCCCCTGCCCCATGCTTCCACCTATGCTCAGGGTTCCATCCCTACAGTCTTATCGGTAACTGATACTACCAATTATCCCGTCTTCCTCTCTGTCCTGCACACCCAATCTCTCCTCACTCCCATTTTCTTTTTTTTTTTTGTAGAGATAGAGTCTCACTTTATCGCCCTGGGTAGAGTGCTGTGGCGTCACACTGCTCACAGCAACCTCCAGCTCTTGGGCTTAAGCGATTCTCTTGCCTCAGCCTCCCTAGTAGCTGGGACTACAGACGCCTGCCACAGCGCCCGGCTATTTTTTTTGTTTGTTTTGCAGTTCGGCCGAGGCTGGGCTTGAACCCGCCACCTTCGGTATATGGGGTCGGCTCCCTACTCACTGAGCCCACAGGAGACGCCCAACACATTCTTTTCATTACTGTAACTTTATAAGTCTTAGAGGAGGATAACATATTTCAGCTTTGTTCTTACCTTTCTAAATTGTTTTAACTTTTCCAGGTAGTTTACACTTGCAGACGAATGTTAGAATCTCCTTCTACAGTTTTACACAAATATGGACTAAGACTTTGATTGGAATGTGTTCAATCTATAGATCAATTTGGGCAGAATTAATCTCTTAAATATACTGAATCTTCTGTTCCATGGGCACAGCTAATCTTGCCAATGGTTTAAGTTTTATTTAATTTATTGAATAATGTTTTGTAATTTTCAGGGCATAAGTTTTGCAACCTATTGGTTATTTCTCAGTAAATATTTTGATGCTATGATAAATGATATCCTTTAAATTTTAATTTCAGATTATTTCTTTCCAGTATATAGAATTGATGTTTTTACATGGATCTTATATTCAGCAACCTTGTTAAACACAGTTGTGTATTATAGTAATGTTTATGTAGCTTCCATATGATTTTTCTGTGTAGACAATCATGTGCTCTGTGAATAAAATTTTAATTCTTTTTTCTAATCGGTACATCTTCTATTTCTTTTTCTTGCTTTAATTCAGTCTCTGGAAACCTCCAATGCAATAGGTAAGGTAAATGATAAAAACATGAATGCTTACCTTTTTCTTATTTCAAGAATAGAGAATTCAGTCTTTCACCATTAAGTGTGTTGTTGTCTGTGGGTTGTACATAGATGCCCTTTATCATATTGAAGAAGCTAACTTCTATTCATTGTTTACTGAAAATTTTTAATGGGAATGGCTGTTGGATTTTGTCAAATGCTTTTGCTATAGCCAGTAAGATGATCTTAAATATTTTTTTATATCTACACATCAATATTTATATCATTTTTAATGTCATATGATGAATTACACTGATTTTCTAATATAAAGTAAACCTTGAATTTTGGAGATAAGCCCCATTTTATATTATTCATTTCATATATTGCTGGATTCAATTTACTAAAATATTATAAGGAATTTTTTGCACTTAACGTTTGTCAAACATACCTGTTTACTTTTCTTGTATTGTTTTTCTGGTTTTGGAGCAAGCATAATTAGCCTCATAGAATCAATTGGGGGATATTAAAATTAGTTTTCTCAAAGACTTGTATTAAAGCATAAAGTTGGTATTATATCTCCTTTACATGTATGATGGATTTAACCAGTAAAGTCATCTGAGCCTGGAGTTTTTTGTTTATTCATTTTAGGTGTTTTTCATGGGAATATTTTTAACATTATCTTCAATTTATTTAATCAATACAGGGCTCTTCAGGTTAGCTATTTTTTCTTATGTGACTTTAGCTAATTTGTGTCTTTCAAGGAATTTGACTATTTCATTTAATTCACTGAATTTATTAGAATAAAATTTCATAATATTTCCTTCTTACCTTATTTATGTCTATAGAATTTTAGAGCTATTATGTCTTTTATTCATGATGTTGATAATCATTGTTGTTTATCTGTTATCAGATTAGCCTGGATAAGAGGCTTATTGGTATTGATCTTTTCACAGAACCATCTTTTGTTTTCATTGATTTCTACTCTGATATTTTCTATCTTCTGCTTATTTAAGGTTTCATATGCTTGCTTTTTCTTGCTTCTTAAGGTAGAATCTGAGGTCATTGATTTGAAACTTTTCTTCTTGTCTAATACGTGTTTAGGGCTCTAATTTTTTTAACTAAGTACTGTTGTTTCACTACATCCCAGAAATTTTGATATGCTAGGTTTCCATTTTCATTCATTTTAATATAATTTTAATGATCCTTTTGATTTCTTCTTTGACCCTTGCATTATTTAGAATTTTGTGATTTAGTTTCCAAATAGATATAAATATTCTACATATCTTTTTATAATTGATTTCTAACAATTCTTTAATCAGAGAATACATTTTGCCTGACTGAAATATTTTTACATTTATTAAACATTGTTTTGTGGCCCCTTGGCAAATGGTTAGTACACATTTGAAAAGAATATGTGTTTGCTCTTGTTGAGTAGAAGCCTCTATAAATATCAGTTAAGTAAGGTTTGTTTACAGCATTAAAGTCTTCTCTATCTGTTCCAGTTAATATTTTATCAGCTATTGAAAATTGATCTTCTGATTTTTTCTTGTAGTTCTATCTGTTTTTCCTTTGTATACTTTGAGGCTCTGTTTTAAGGATTATGCATTTTTAATACTGTGATGTTCTCCTGGTGATTTAACTGCCTTATCATTATGAAATTACATTCTTTTCCCCTGTTGATTTTTCCATTCTGAAATCTTTGTCTGATATTACTATGGTCTCTATTCCTTTGATTGGTGTTAGCTTGTTAATTATGTTACCATCATTTTACTTGTTACATATTCTCTTTGAGCCACAGGCACCACCCCCATATACTGGGGGTGGTGGGTTCAAGCCTAGCCCTCACCAAAACTGCAAAAAAAAATTGAAATAGACTACCTTTTCAGAAAAATATTGTTGTATATTTCTTCTAGATCCAATCTGACAATTTCAGTCTTGATTGGGGTTTTGCAATGATTTAAATTTAATATAAATATTGATATAGTCTGAATCTACTATCTTGCCGATTTTTTTATTTGCCTCTTCTCTTCTCCGTTCGCTTCCCTATGCCTCTTTTTTATTTATGTACTTTCGGAATAATTTGTGTATTTTAAAAATTCCACTCTGCGTCCTTTGCTGACTTATTAGCTATGAGTCTTTTTATATAATTTTACTGTTTCCTCTAGAGTTTATAGTATTCACTTTAACTTGTCACCATCTACTTTCATGTGACATTGTACTACAGTAATTCTTACCTTTATTGTGATTTCACTCTCGTTGGTTTCAGTTGCCCCAGGTCAGCCATGGTGCAAAAGTAAGTGCACATTGTACAATAAAATATTTTGAAAGAGGAACTTCATTCATGAAACTTTTATTACATTATATTGTAATACTGTGGTCTCTTTTATTGTTAGTATTAATAATTTATTACTGCACCTTATTTATAAATTAAACTTTTTAAATTTATAAATTAAACTTTCTCATAGGTATATACATTTAGGAAAAACAGAATCCATACAGGATCAAGGATTGAGTAATATTTGTGGTTTCAGGCTTCCTTTGAGGCACAAAGAACATCTCAACCACAGATAATGGAGACTACTTTATGTAAAATATAAAAATATTAAAATATTTTTATAATCCTTGGATCTTGTCTTTTACAAATGTTGTCATGCTTTTATTTCTAAATGTGTTTTAAAAAACAACAACAAAACCCCACCATAAATTGGTATCATTTTTGCCTAGAATGTCAATTATCTTTTGAAAACATTTACATAATAAGAAAAATGTCTTATACAGTTTTATATTTAGAGCTCTTCATTCTTTATTTAGATCCAGATTACCATCTAATATCATTTTTCTTCTGCATGAAGGGTTTTCTTAAATATTTATTGTTGTGTTGACTGATGATGAATTATATGAGTTTTGTATATCTAAGAAAGTCTTCATTTTACCTTCCTTTTTTTTTAATTTTAGGTTAATGTGAGGGTACAAACCACCAATCACAGTATTTGAATTTGTTAGGTAGAGTCCCTCATGTTTTTTTGTTTGTTTGTTTGTTTGTTTTTGACACATATTTTTGCAGGGTAAAGAATTCTAGGTTGACAATTATTTTCTTTCAGTGCTTTAAAGATCTTGCTTGATGCTCTCTTTGCCTGCTTTGTGTCAGACAAGAAATCTGCCTTTACTTTTATTCTTCCATCAATAACTTTTTTTTTTTTTTTCAGTTTTTGGCTGGGCTGGGTTTGAACCCACCACCTCCGGCATATGGGGCTGGCGCCCTACTCACTGAGCCACACGTGCCACCCCATCATCAATAACATTTTTTAACAGCTGTTTTTCTTTGAGATATTTTCTTTAGCACTGACTTTAAACAATTTCATAATTATGTGTCTTGATTAAATTTTATGTTTCTAATACTTAGGACTTGTGAAGGTTTTTAGGTTCTATAAATTTATAGTTTTCATCAAATTTGAAAATTTTCAGTTATACTTCTTAAAATTTTTTTCTGCTCTCCTCCTCTCTCATTAGCAGTTTCCAATTACATATTCATTTGGCTCAGTAAGTTGTCCCAGAGTTCAATGATGCCCTTTTCCTTTTCATTTTTCAGTCTTTTTTCTCTCTTTTATTTTTGGCATTTTTGATTGCAACATCTTCAACTTCACTAATCTTTTATTCTGAATTGTTTAAAGTGTCATTAATCTCATTGAGAAGATTTTTCATCTCAGACATTGTCATTTTCATCTCTAAATATTTTATACAGGTCTTTTGTAAATGTCTTTTCAGGCCTCTATTTAACATGTTTTATAATTCTTCTCACACCCTTAACATTTGGAATGTAGATATAATAGCATTTTAATGTTCTCTACTATTTCTATCACTATATGATTTGGAGGTCAGTCCGTTGACTAATTTTTTTACTTTTTTTTTCCTGTATTGTCCTGCTTCTTTGCAAGGCTTATAACTCTCTATTGGATATCATAAATTTTGAATTTTACCTTATTTAAGGCTGTATACAATAACTTTTTTATACATCTTACTATACATTGCTCAGAGATATGGTTAAATCTAAGAAATAGTTTGATTATCTCAGGTCATTATTTCAAAGTCTGTCTGGTACTAGAGCTACATTTAGTTTAGATTACTTCCCCTCTACCATTGAGTAAAGATTCTTCTTGAGATTCTTAACCAGTTCCCCAAGACTTATGAGACTTTTCATTCTGCCTGTTAGAAACAGGTACTATTGCCAGTGCTGTGTGGAGACGTAGCCTTTAGGATGTTTCTTTCCTTGGTCTTAGATAGAATCCCACACACATGTAATGACCTATTCTTAACGGAATATTCTAGGGGAAAACTCTCTAAATACCTGATCTTCTCTCCTTGTGCCACTATCTCCTGTCCTCTACCTCATTCTTCCTTCTCATTTCTAGCAGCCTTGGATTTCCAAAGCTCTTGGCTTCATCTCCTCAACTCAAGTTGACCAATGAGCTCTGGGTAGGTTCCTTCTCCCTGCACTGTATGGAATTTTTTCATATTATCTAACTTTCTTTAGGAAGTAAACTGGGACAATTCTAAGGCTCTCTTCACTTGTTTCTTGTTAATCAGAAGTTGCTGTTATTTGTCAGATCCCCAATATCTTGAGTGCTATTTTTTTTCCTGCATTTTGTCCATTTTCTTTTTCACTTGTTTTAGACAGCAGTGTAGATCCTGCCTCCTTACTCCATCTGGATCAGAAGCAGAAGTCCTGGATGGTTTTAAATGTTTGCTTTCCTTCATTTTCCTCTTCCTCTAAATACATGCAAACATATAAAATGTGTGATAATAAAAAAGTGATTTATTTTTAAAAAAACAGGACAATATTAAAGGACTTGACTGATAATCATAACACGTCTGACTAATAAATAGTTATGTAAATACTTTTCAATTTCTTTATCAATGTCAACATTATATCAGACACTTTTCCCTAAGGAGGAGAAAATCTAGGAGGAAAAAATGGAAAGACTGATTTGGATAGAAAGATGTGTGACTCTTCATGTATATAAAGCCCATATTGATAAACTCTAAAATGTTACAGCGAAACCTGCAAAATAGCATTAATATAGCCGTAAATAAATTGGTCCACATCTTACATATTCTAGATTCCAAAGGATTTCTCAAAGGTTTTTTCATAAAACCTTTTGGTCCCCTTTTACAGAAGTTTCTTCAATGACCAAATAGCTAATGAGAATTCCTTGCCTTAAATGCCCCACTTTGAATAACATCTTACACTTTCTCTAAACTCAGGAATTCATCACACTACTGAAAACCTGATTCTACATCTGTAACTTAGGCTTTTATGATCTCCTTGGGTGGCTTCTTTTTTTTTCTGGAAGTTTCCAAATCCCAGATTATAAAACAATTAGTCTTTAAAAGGTATCAGACATTCTTTAATTTTTTGCTTTGGTTGTTTTAAGGGTTTTTTTGGGGGGGGGAAGAGAAGTCCAGAGTATTTTCAAATTTAAAATCATCCTTTACATTATACAGAGTGCTGATGCCAGGAATGTGCCCCATGCAGCCTTTCTATTTAAGCAAGCTGAAGATTGCTTCCTCAATTAGTTGAAACTTCTGGGTGGTCTTTCAAAAAATAGCCTTTGAAGAGAGTCGTGTACTAACAATACTGCAAATGTAAAACAACATTTGCTCTTTAATTTTGAAGCTTAGAAAGAATGAATAGCAATTTACTATTTTTTGTTTGTTCATATACAATTTCCTACTCTGGCTTTAAGAGGGAAACATTTTATGTAAATCCAGAGGGGAAAAAAATTGAAAGTATGTATTTACCCTTAGAATTAGCCAAGTTTATTTATTTAGGGTGTGTGTGTGTATACACATAGTGCTCAAACTACCTGATTTGTTTACTTTTATATGTAAATAGGTGTGTGCACATATGCTAATTTCTAAATTGTAAGCAGTGGGTATGAATTACCTAAAAGTCTCTCTCGGTTTTTGAGAAAATTGGCCATGACTTGAGCTAATCTGCACACTTGCAGCCTTCAGCCTCACTTTCAGGACTGACATCAGTCCTCTGTGTTCTCTGTGTACTCTATCCATGGAAGCTTGCCCTGGGCAAAGTACTAAAGTTGGTTTTGTGGGCAAAACGTTCCAGAGACTCCTTTTCACCTTTTACTCTTTTTTTATCTGAGCAGTGAAAATATAGTCAGTTATGAGCCCTTTTATTGCCCTGAAAGTGCCCATTTAGGCAACTATACACACCAGGGATGCATAGGGCAAGCCGGTGATGTTAGTAAGCTTCATTAATCAAATGCCGTAACTGTGATTTTTATTGCTACAACAGTCATGTAAACAGTCACCACTTCGGTGCTCAGAATGTTCAATTTTGGTTTTAGCTAAATCCACTGACCCTCACTCTTCCAGAAAAAAAAAAGATAGTCAAATTAATTAGAAAGTTTCTACAAATGTGAGCCTAATAATTGGGACTGATTGGCCAGGGGGAGGGGGGTGCTGAGGAGATTTACATAAGGCAGACTACACGTCCATAGTGGACTTTGCAAATTGTCCAGGCAAGTTCATTCTAAATGGCTTTTTTTTTTGTTATACTGTAAATACAATGCCCATACTAAAAATTGTACTTAGGTTGGGCGCCTGTAGCTCTAAGGTTAGAGCACTGGCCTCCTGCACCAAGGGCAGTGGGTTCAAACCCGGCCAGGAGGTGCTAAACAAAACAAAACAAAAAATAAATAAATGAAAATTGTACTTAAACTTAAACACAGAATTTAAGTTCCCCGTGGCACTGCTCAGCTACATCAGATATGGGTGAAAACAGCATTGTTGGCAAATGAGTGTTATCATGGCCTTCAGTTTAGTTTTCTTTGTTGACGGGTTATTAGAGTAATTATTAGTGGCTATTTTTTTTACTGTACATAAGCAGAGGATGAGAGAAGTTTTCTTTTTCTGTCCCCCATCATCCTAAATGTATTATTTTCTAGTGTTATTGTCTCCTCTCTCCTCAATGCATATTAATGTCTCCCATTCAAAAAAGCTTTCCTCAAATACCATTCTCCAAAGTGGGGAAAAGAAAACAGATTTGAATACGCATTTGGCAAATACTAGCGCAGGAAATTTTCCAAAATCGTGAATGCCTACAAAAAGGGTCAACATCCGTTTGCTTTTCATGTGCATGTAATTATGGGAGAGAATTTGGTTTGGCAATCATGCCAGTATTTTGAAGCAACTTCATTTTACGATTGAAAATGAGGACTTCTTGGACTGTGCCAGCGAGCTCATGCCCTCATGCCAGATCCATTGTGGATACTGAAAAGTCCAACTTGTGCAGAGAACTAAATAGAGACCAGCAGGAGCTGTGCTGTTGCTCAGGGCTGGGTGCGTGTAGCCTGGTGCCTGGCAGGAGGCAGCACAGTGGGTGACGTGGGTCAGTGATCCCTGGACTGATTCCTTACACAGAATGGTTCTCGCATTGTCTTAAATGGTCACAGTGGAAGAGAAATCTTTAAATCAAAGTCATTATTAGAGAAGTAAGAGTTACTAGAAGACTGAACATAAAAGAAGCGTTGGTTTTGATGGGAGGAAATCATGAAGGAGCTAGCACTTGGGTAAGGGCGGTAGGTTGGAGGAGAGATCTTTCTGTGTAGATGCACGAGCAGCTGGAATGTTCCAGATACCAATGTGCTAAAGAGAGAGAGAAGAAAGAAATGGAGAGAAGAAGGAATTGGTGGATATGAAATCAAATTCACTTTGTGCCACTTGGCCTATTTCGTGACTTAGAAACTCTTGCCTATGTAATGTTTATACCTTACAAAAACCAAGGGGGTGAAAAACAGCCTTTTGGTGTTTCAATAGAAGAGCAATAACTGGAAATGTTCTTTATAAATGCATTTCCAGAATTTAAACAAAAAAGCAAAAATTAAAGAGGCAATCAATCCTCCTAATGCTTTCTTTTAAAAATTTCATTCATATATATATATATGTATTTCATATTTCATTCATATATATATATGTATTTCATATTTCATACATATATATATATACATATGATGTGTCAAAACATTAAAACTGACAGATATAATTTGCAACTAATCATGAGGATATTTTTCTAGCCTATATGCTGGAAATAATACAATGTGAACACTGTTCTGATCAAGGGATTTGCATTCTACTTAGCAAAGTTGAGTGGCCAATCACATTCGTATGGCACCAAATGCAACCCATTGAGATCCCATAATGGTGAGAGATATTTGGGGACATGGATTGTATTTTATGTACTTGCCTCTAAAATACTATTGAATGAATGCTTTGAATATGATCCCAGCAAGTAGCTATTTATTCTGTTTATGCATACTGCTGAACAGAAATTTATGTTCTTGCTGAGAGGGTTGTTTTGAAAAGACCTTCCTAAACTATCACTAGAGAATGCAAATTGTGGTCAAGAGGTTTCTAACCAAGGGCTGCATTATTCTCCTCTATGAGAGGAAGGGCAGATGTGTCCTTAGGCTGTCATTGTATACTGAGAGAATATTTGCATTTTGGGCGATTTTGTTAAATTGATTTTAACTACACCAGTATTGCCGCTAATGATTCAGATGAGATCATTTTCTCTCCTTTGTTCTTCATGGATTTTTTGGTTCTTGCTTTGTAATCAACCAGTGCTCTTTTTATACCAGTTTCATTGCCTGTATTTCAGAATTTTTTTCTAAATTTCAAAATACCTGTCAGCATTACTTCAGTCCGCTTTACCTTTTAGCTTCTTTTTTTGTTTATTTGTAGCAATGGAATTTTTACAGACTAAAATTCTTCCCTTGAAATTCAGGAATGAGGCCACACACCCTTCCAGAAGTAGAGGAAAGAAAAGTTAGCATGCTCTTAAACTCCTTGAAATTTAAATGACCTTCACTTTGTACCCACCTGCTTTTTCTGTGGACATCCAGCCCTCGGCCCCCCATGGTGCAGTTTCAGGGAGCTTTCCTGAATTCACCTACTATGTGTGAATAGTAGCAAGGGGCAGGCAGGGTGGGGAGGGGGCTTGCAGTGAAGCGGGGAGGCCCTGTGCCCCAGCGTACACCTTTGTAGCATTACAAAGTACCCTAGTACCTTTCAGCATTAGCAGAATGAAGAGGTGGTGTGGTTGCCTCTGAATCAGTTCATTGCTAGAATGTACCATCTAGAGGAACAACAACATTGAGCCTTCATACTTTATTGTTATTACTATTGACAACTCAGATAAGACTCACCATCTGCGGCAGACTTCACGATCTTTGTCTCTTAGCTCAACCCAAGGAGGTTTCTATAAACCTGGCAAGAAAGGACAAGCAGGGTTCAGAAGGTCCCACTAGAAGTGATTATATTTGACAGGCTGGTCTTGTTCCCCCTTCTGCCTTTTCACCACTAGCAATAGCTGTTCGGCTGTTTCTTTGTTTTACCTGTCATAACTTACCCTTTTTAAGAGGGAGGTCAGCTAATTATGCAATGAGTGGGTCAAAGAGCATTGTCCTTGAGCAAATTTTAAATTAGCAGGTATGGGGAAGTGAGAAAGGTTGGCCTCTATTCTTGCCCTTTCCCTTTTTTTGGCTACATTTTGTATTCCTAATTTTTATTCTGACTCTGTCATTGGTAGTAGTACAACTTCAAACAGCCTCAAGTATACCAGGGTAGGGAATTGCCATAGGGAATGCTGTTGAAAAATCAGTCCCACTCACGCTAAGGCGCAGATGGCTTGAACTGTGTTTATTTTCTATCAGTGTGAGAAAATTCTGTCAACCTAATGGGCTGGGGGTCTTCAAGGGGGGCGGAGGAGAGAGGCAGTCAGCAGCAGGAGCCTGTGTAAATACTGTAATAGCATAGGCATTATGTACTCCACAAGAATTTGTGTGGAAACACTTGCAGGAAAGTGTAGGTGATGATACCCTCTTGGCCAAAAATGGTTCTTTCCTACCACAGTAGATTATTCTTTTCAAATAAGCAACAAAACGTGGAAGATTTGCCTGTGGCAGGTTCAGGTTGAGGCACCAACAGGCCAGAAAGGGTCATACCAGTCAGCACAAGAGATGCAGCAATTGAGTTACTATGGAAACTACTTTAATTACCTCCAGTTAACTCTAGTTCACCCCCCACATCTGGCTGCATTTAGAACTAGAAAGATGCCAAACACTTTTATTCATTTGCTGAGTAAATGAATGGAAACTTGCTGGAAACTCGGGATTATAAAGACCCATCCAACCAGGAGTATAAAGGCTGATAAAATATGGTCCCTGCTCTCAGGGAGTTTACCCTTTTGTAATATTAGCCTTGAGTCAAGCAGTTGTAGATCCTTCCTTAATAGTTTATTATATGATTGTTTTTCATATTGTATGAAATGTTATGATTTATTCAATAGGTAAGTGGAGTGTGTGTGCATGTCTAGAAGGCTACCAGGTATGGTTGTGTAGGTTGTGCACTATACAATGCTGGGGGCTGCCATTTGTCCTGCAGTGTTCAGTGCAAACCAGCAGAGCCACCCTGAGCTTCTTTTTGTGCCAGAGGACATAGTGATGAACACATTTTCTACCCTCCTGGAGCTGGGACTCTAATAATTATACACACTGGGGTGATAACCTGGATTCTGCTATTGAATCCCCTAAAATATTCTTGGTATCACTTTAAAGTTTGTACCTTGACAATCATTTGCTATAACACAAAATGAAAATGTGTTAAATTTTTTGTGTGTTCCTTGATGACACTAATCATTGAATTCATCACAGTGGCTCTGATAATCTGGCCTTACTAAAGAATGGTGCAAGTTCAATAACTAAACCCCTTCTGTTTTGAAATCTTTATATTTTACTTCTGCCAGACATTGGAAATCTTTTAAAAGTGTCGTGTACGTGCATCTTCTCTAGTCAACAGGGTCTACGTGCCATTATTGAGAGGATACCTCTCTGCACTGGCTCTAACAGTTGTATTTGAGCGTCTGAAGAGAGATGTGAAGGTAAGGGAAGTAACCGGCGGTGGTCGTGGCGTTTAGAATACCTGCCGGCCCCAGGAAAGGTTCACATTGGCTTGACGTGCAGGGCCTCCCTGTCCCCTCTGACTGCCTGTCCAGCCTCACCTCTGGCCATTCTGATCAATCTGCTTTGCAGTCACACTGAGCTCCATGTGGTCACACAGGCTGGCCAGGCTCCCTCACAGCCCATCTCCTTGGCAGGTGACATCCCCTTCCTTTCCTCTCCATCTCTTACTCGTCTTCCAGGCCCAGCTGAGCAATCAGCATCTTTGTGAAGTGATTCCTCTCCCTCACCTAAGCTGGGTTAGCCCTGCCGAGGCTGGTGCTTTGCACAGCCCCAGGGGCCTGTTCTCCTCTTATCCCAGCCTTGTAGTGAGTGTGCCTCCGGGCACTGCCCAGCCTGCACAGTTTCTTGGACTCCCCTGGGGGCGACTGCTTTAGGACTCCCCTGGGGGTGACTGCTTTAGGACTCTCCTGGGGGTGACTGCTTTAGGACTCCCCTGAGGGTGACTGCTTTAGGAGCAGAAGCTGAGCCAGCTTCTCCTTGCCTGGCGGGTCACGGCTACTCAGTAGATAGCTGTTGGGTGATGGCGGCTCTCAGTAGATAGCTGTTTGAGTGATGGCTTCATATGTCTTGGTACATAATAATTTAGGAAAGCCTGAGATAGGTCAGGATGAGATTCCGGTCTTTGGGTCTGCTGGAGATTGTTCACTTGGGCTGTCTGGGGATCTTGTTTCCCATCGTCAACCCTTCAGTCATTTCTCTCCGTCCCCCAGTTGCCTTTCTCAGGTGTCCGCTGGCTCTGAAGGGCATTGCTGCTCCTCTTTCCCCACCCCCCTTCCCTTCCTCCTTGCCTTCCCCCTTCTCAGCTCTTGTTCTTTCTCCTGGCTTCTCTGCAGTAGGCAGTGGGTCTTTACTTTTCAGTTGGCCAGGAACAGCACACGTTTTTAGAAGTCAATTTCTGAACAGCCATTCACATCACAATCCCCATGACTTTTCTATCTTAGGATTATCTCAGTAAAACTTATTTTCAGGTTGCAGTTATTACCAACCTCTGCAGGTGACAGGTGCGGGATTGCTGTGTATGTAACATTTTTCTACAATTTTTAGATAACAATTCCCTTCTGAAAAGTTGTACACTGTTAACTATTTCCCTTGCTTTCCGGGTACTGCATTCTCAGGATTACACTTCATTAACTAAATATATCTGCATAGCTGCTAAAGTTAGCCAGGTTTCAGCCAGGCATGTCCAACCTATGGCCCACGGGCCACATGAAGATTATGTGAGGATTTTGTTTATCTGCGGAGGTGGATATCATGAAAATTATGCACAGACCTTTGTTCTTGCTCATCAGCTTCATTAGTGTTTGTGTGTTTGTGTTGCTTAGGACAACTTTTCTTCCAATGTGGTGCAGAGAAGCCAAAATGGTGGACACGTGTGGAGGAGATTGTTCAAAGGTCATTAGCACACAAAAAATCCTTAACTATAATGTGTCAAACTTGAGGAGAATTTGGGGGGGGTTGGTAATTGTTCCTGGAACTACTGTAGCTTTCTATGAAAGTTATAGATCAGAGAAGCTTAGCTGTTTGGGGTCACTCCCTTCCACTTCCCTTTCTCAGTGCCCAGCCAGGAGCTCCATCACTTCTGCACGGCTCTCACTAGCATGGACTGGACTTTCTTCATAATATTTCCCAAAACCATGGTCAAGTTTAAAATGGAAAAACCTTGGAGAAGCTGGTGTTGATAACTTTAATGGTGGGAATCTGGAGGCAGACTGAAAGGGTGAATTTGTGAGAGGGGTGTGGGGCTGGTAATTTTGTAGTAATTAGACCCCTGAAAAACCTTCAAGATTATGATATTGCCCATATCATTATATGTTATAATCATATATGACTATTTAGTTTTGAGTTAATGGAAAATCTAATACTTACATAAAAGTTTTAAATGCCATTGTTCTTCATAAAAGAAAGCTAAAAGGCATGTAGATTTGGGGGTGGGGGTCTAGGAGAGTCAGTTCTAACCATCTGACTAAGCTTCAGTCCTTACAAAGAAAATTGGTTAAATGATTTTATTTGTTTTCAGAATGAACAAATGCCTTAGCTAAGGAAGTTGTAAATGAGAATTATTTTGTCTCAAAAGCTGAAAAAAACCACTTTAAAGATCACTATAGTTTGAAAGCCTATGAAGATGAATTCTTGGGCTTTATTGTGTATCACAAAACCAAATTTGAAACTCAATTTAAAGAGCTTAGCTATCAATATTTGCCAAGTTAATTGGAAAATACTGTATCTGCTGCCTGTTTTATACTGTATGCACATAGCATTTTGGGCTGGAACAGACTTTGTTACCTATAAACAAAGGTTACCCAGTGAACAGCATTGTGAAGAGATCATGTTTTGATGTAAACCACCATTAAATCTGCTTTAGGGTCTTGGAAGATATCTTAAAGGTGATTTCCAGAAGAGATTAGGACTTTATCAATTGGAGAGGAGAAAGAAGTTTATGTAGCAAAAAAAAAAAAGGATTTATTTTGTTTTTATTATGAGACTTCAAAAAAATCAGTGATTATGGAACTCTTAATCGTATCTAGAAGTCATAATGGACAAATTTCAAATCCTTTTTATCTAAAAAGGATTTCTTGAACAATTTTTTTTCAATTTTCAACAACATTATTCTTTTTAAATATGCCTTGCAAGCATGTAGCAATCCAGATTTATAATGTCTAGGTTATAATAAAGTAAAAAAGCCACAACTGGGGAAATTATTAAAATAAATAAAATTAACAGCCTAAAATATATAAACCTCTTAAAAAATAAGAAAAATTAACATTCAAATAGAAAATTAGGCTAAGGACAGATGATTGACAAACTATATAGAATAATATCAAGTAGTCCAACCTTGATAATAAACAAAGAAGTCCCGACTCAAGCAATAAAATCATTCTGCCTATTAAAATGAACAATATTAGAATAGTATTAGAATAATGGCAATGCATGTTGTTCCCAAGTGTGGAAATAAGGTACCTCCACAGTGGGGGAGGTAATCGTGTCAGCATGTATTAATATAATAGTCATTTTAACAGTATGTTGTTATGTTTAACTCGTCAATTCTGCTTCTAGAAATTTATCCTTTAAAAGTTACATAAATATACCAGGATGTGAATAAGAACACCAGAAATTACATTCTCTAGTGTAGTATATGGTCTTCATACAAACAAAGGAAAATAAAACTTGAGTTTTAAGAATAGTGAGATGTTTACATTTTAGAAATCTATTAATTGTCGTTTAGACAACAAAGTCTCCTTCAGTAACAACCATCTCTTCAGCATCTATATACTGGGCTTTGAGATATACAAAGATAAAAGCATCTTTCTACACCTTCTCAGAGGCTGGTAGCCCTTTAAGTACAGAAGAACCTCTGTAGGTTGACCACGCACGGAACTGTCACGAAATGGTCACGTGAGGGTAGGCAACCTAAGGAACTTCCATTGGCTGCATGTGGTGCGTGTCCAGTCTGTAAAAATTAGGTCAACTGAAGGAGATTAAATGTAGGGAGGTGGTCAACTATGGAGGGTCTCCTGTATATGTGATTTGCGGAATTCTTGTCCTTTGTGAACTACTTTCCATGCAGTGGTGAGCTTAGCCTTGGGTTCTGAAACACATAGAAAACTTGTTGCAGTCCCATCTGTGATGGCAGCAAAGCTGTCTTGTAGATGATTTGTGGTTGTATGTTTAGATTTGATGTTAATGTAATGTTTAACTGACAGCTGCTGGAATTTTGAACTTTGAAAGAATTGCTAAAATTTTAAATGAATGGAATCTAAAATATTGGTGGTTTTACTAGCGTGATTAGAAACACTATCGAAAGTGATTAGTGGAAAGTGATGTTATGATTGATTATCTACCCCATAAGCCCTACTTATAAAAATTGTAATTTAAAAATTTTTAGTTTTAAATTATAAAACCTGTAACTGACAGATTCACATTCATTTAGTTGCATGCATATGAGCTGGTTTCTAAACTCATTTTATGTATGTTACACTGGAAAGCAGTGTAACATATATAAGAGACCTCAGTTTTAGTCATGTCTACACAAGATAATATGAGAAAATTATTTCCAAGGTTTTAAAATGACCTAAAAAACTATTTTAAAATAAAAATAGTTTTATATTATTTGCTTTTGTCCATTTTTGGATTTGTGTTTGATGGGAAATAATCAGATAGCAATTTAAGCTATTAACATTTCCAGAACATTCCTTTAGAACAGTGGTTCTTAACCTTCCTAATGCCGCGACCCTTTAATATAGTTCCTGCGGGTCTCAACCCACCGGCTGAGAACCGCTGCTTTAGAATGTTTCAGAAAAAAATGTACCTTGTTGGTTAAAAGGGGCCTTCTGATCTTTTTAATATGCTTCTGTTAAAATTCTATTTAAATTGTGTTTCACTAGGGAATACATCATATCTGCCTTTATAATGTTGTACTCTAGTGCCAAATGTCTTATAAGTGTTTAAGTATTATTTATTATTCCTGATAATAAAAATGAGTCATTCTATTTTCCACCTTAAAAAAAATATTTTCAGGTCTAATTTTATGTCTCTTAAGACTATAAAATGTTTTGTTGTTGATGATGCTGCTGAAGCTTTTGGTCATAGACACAAGAATGAGTGAATCTATAAAGTGATGACTTTCCTGTATCCGGGTGCCTCACGAGCATACCCTATAAAGAGTATTTATTACAATGCCCACATATCATGGCCGCATTAAGTGTATTAAACCACAAAGTATGAATTGGTCTGGGTAGTGACCACAACGCTAATTTGTATTCTGACAGATTTGATCATTTTTAGAGAAGTGTTCAGGAGGTGATTTGATTTTTGATGATTTTCTTTATGTGTAATAATAGAATATAAATGTTTTCTTTTGCCGCCTATGAGGGAGGCATTTTTCAATAGCCTCATAATGTAATATTTATATTGGTTCTGGTTTAGTTTTTAATACTCTCTGGTAAAATTATGATATTAGGGCAGAAAAATATATGGTACGTTTCCCAGAGATAAAGAAGAGGATAAGAGGCTCATTTCTTGGTTTGCTTGTTTGAGACAGAATTTCACTCTGTCACCCTGACTAAAGTCCAGTGGCAGTGATGTCATCACAACTCCCAGCAAACTCAAACTCCTGTGCTCAAGTGATGCTTCTGCCTCAGCCTCCCAAGTAGCTGGGACTGTAGGTGCCTGTCACCAGGTCTGGCTACTTTTTTCTGTTTTCTGTAGAGACAGAGTCTTGCTCTTACTCAGGCTGGTCTCGAACTCCTGGCCACAGGCAGTCCTCCCCTCTCGCCCTCCTAAAGTGCCAATATTACAGGTGTGGGCTACCATACCCAGCCTTATGTCCTTTTTACGTCACTGTCATCCTCAACATGTATTGCCTAGCATGTAATTTTTTTTTTATTTTTATTTTATTTTTTGAGACAGAGCCTCAAGCTGTCACCCTGGATAGAGTGCTCTGGCATCTCAGCTCACAGCAACCTCCAATTCCTGGGCTCAAGCTAGTCTCCTGCCTCCACCTCCCAAGTAGCTGGGACTACAGGTGCCTGCCACAACGCCCAGCCTTTTTTTCTTTTTTGGTTGCAGTCACCATTGTTGTTTGGCAGGCTCGGGCTGGATTCGAACCCGCCAGCTCAGGTGTACGTGGCTGTTGCCTTAGCCCATTGAGCCACAGGTGCTGAGCCCTAGCATGTAATTATTGATTTCCTCTACTAACAAAGACCTACTACAGAAATAGACCATTAATTATGAAATACATGCCTCTCTGGAAACCTCGACATCTCATATAAATAAAAAAATATTAAGTCAGATAATGAAAACACCTGTACTCCCAGAAGCATGCTAACAGCACCGCAGCAACTTTTGACACCCCAAGGCTTTGAGAACATAAGTTTTTGCCCTTTAAGCCATTTTTTCCCTCCAACAGGTTACGAATTGTCTTCTAGTTAGACCTAGAATATTGGAGCGTATGGAGAACAAATCTGGAATTTCCTGCGTGATCTACAAGGAGAATCTTGTTGACTGCCCATGTAAAAGGCGCGGGGGGGAAAAGACATTTTAAGTAGCCGCAGTCAGAATGAGTTGGTGTTTCTGTGTACACATCTCATCCCACCTTGTGATGTGGCTCCACTCGCAAAAGGCACTCAGAACACACAGTGACAAAAAACCCGTTTTTAATTTGGTTACAGTTGATAGTCTTTTCTTCCTGTCATCTGTAATATGTTTGTGTCTTAGCAACAACCTGCCCACTGATATTATTCTGCCCTTTCATAAAGATCCCTGCTTGAAGGGGATACCCTACAAACCAGGAGAGGCAAAGCTACCTCTCCCAACTCCTTTCATGGAAGAAAAATCAGTCAAATAATATGTAAAATACATATATAATACTGTCTGTATTGGATCTGTAAATCCCGTCTCCAACCTCAGTGTGAATTGGCCTAGAGATTAAAATTCCAACTGAAGGAATTGCAGGCAAATAAACCTTCAGGGAAATGTTAGAAATTTTTAAGAATCAATTTAGAAAAAGTTTAGGGTTTCATATAGTTCATACCCTGGCATTGAAACGATGTCCTATGTGCTTCATTCAGTTATTCAGAAACAAGAACACAGCGTCCCTGCACCTACCAGAACTCAGACATGTGTCAGCGTGCGTGCACTCCCCACAGGACATGAATGTCCAATCGGAAGGCTGTAGACTTGAAGACTATGAGCACTAAATGCAATCTGAGCCTTTATTCAGCTATGCTTTTTATCTTTATTTTAGAAAAATCAATAAACAAACAAAACCACTGCAGAACCCATCTAAAACCTGGCTTTGGAGAAGCCGAACCCCTGTCTCAAGGATGGCCCCATGTGGGTTGAAATGGGTCACCGTGTAGCTTGAGCAGATGTACTTTGGTGATGTGAAGGGCTGCTGAGAGCGCGTGCAGGACCACCAGCCACAAAGGAAGCAGACTGAATGGCTACTTAACACGCGTTACTGATACCACACCTCTAAACATCTATGAACTTAGCCAGGCACGGTGACACACACCTGTAGTCCTAGCACTCTGGACTCTCTCCCAAGGCAGGAGAGTTGCTGGAACTCAGGAGTTTGAATCCAGTCTAAGCAAGAGTGAGACCCTGTCTCTGGTGCTGGTAGTCCCAGCTACTTGGGAGGCTGAGGCAGGAGGATCAGATGAGCCTAAGAGTTTGAGATTGCTGTGAGCTATGAGGATACCACGGAAGTCAACCCCAGGGCCATAGAGTGAGACTTTGTCTCAAAAAAATAAATACATAAAATAAAAATCCATGAATTTATGTGATGATGAGGACAGTCTTATATGCAGTACAAGTAGAATGGAGTACACATCCTCATTAAGGAAAAATCAAATGACAGCAACAATTAATATAAAGTTTTGGCATCTGACATCAACTATGTCACTTGATGGATAAAAAATATGACCCTGATGCCACTGAGTGACTGATTCCAAGGGAACACAACTGGAGGGAGGAATGAAACTAGTCTCTGTCCTTCATCATTCTTTTTCTCTTTTGAAACGGGGTCTCGCTCCATGTCCCAGGCTGCAGAGCAGCGGCAGGGTCATAGTTCACGGCAACCTTCAACTCCTGGGCTCAAGTGATCCTCCCGCCTCAGCCTCCTGAGTAGCTGGGACTATAGTCACAGGCCACTATTCCTGGCTAAAGTTTTGTAATTTTTTGTGGAGACAGGGGTTTTACTATGCTTCCCAGGCTAGTCTCAGACTCCGCCTCACCCCTCCCCCTCAAATGCTGGGATCACGGGAGCGAGTCATTGCGGTGGGTCTGACTTTCCTTTGTACACTCAGCCATCCCTCCCCATCTCCTCAGGATGACGCCACCCTCCGTGCTACTGTCCCCCTCATAGAGTTAAAAATACTTCTGTTACTATGTGCCCTGGTTCAGGTGATAATGCTACGACCATGTTAAATATCAAATGATTAAAAAAAAAAAGATGAAATGTAGAGAAAAGAAAAGAAAAGAAATGACGTTGAGAGTAGATGGGAAAGATTTGGCTATGATGAACCAGGACAGAACCATAAAAGTAAAATAAGTAAAAAGGAAACAAGATGGATGGGGGTAGAAAGACGATGGAACATTTAGGAAGGGGAGAAAACAGGATGAAAACAGGCTGATTTCAAATGATGAGGGAAGAAAAGAAAGTGAAGTGGTTCATACATTTTAAAATGTAGGTTTCACAAGGATCTGAGGTTCAACCTTCCATGTTTTTTTCCATGGCTCAAATCCGTGGTTCACTGAGATTTCTGAGATCTTTAATTAGGAAGGAAACCGCAAGTAAATTGTGGAAACATTCACAACTAAGTGATACTCAATAAAGTGGTCATTTTAAAATGATTTGCTCTAAAGCTAAGAGTCTGTATAAGTGACTAAGGTGCACTTGGATCCTCCTTTACTAATACCTGCAGGCACTGAGAAGCCTAGTCAATGTTAAGTTGAAATGTGTGTCCCATAGTGTTCAAACAAAGAACTCAGAAGGCCACAGAGGCCTTGCTCATGTCTGGTTCTGCCACTGGACCTTTCTCCCCCCTCCATACGGGCCAAACCCCTGCAAGAAAACCACCTGCTAAACTGTGCAACACATCTTGTTCTCAGAGAAGCCATGCTAAAAGGTTCTTGGGTCTGGGACTTGTTCAGAATTCGTTTTGTTGAGGCCTTTTATTTCGTGAAACTTAGAGATTGTGTACCAAATGTTCACCATTTATTATTCTTTTGCCTTTTTTTTTTTTTTTTTTTTGAGCTAGGGTCTTGCGCTCTCTCTCCAGTGCTCTCTCTCCAATTTTAACATAGCAGGTGTTTAAGGAGTAGCAACTGGACAGTTTGGTACTAGACAGTAGTAGTATAACTGCATTTTAATCAAACTATTAGACTTTTACAATGGATGGAGTACCTTGCTTCCGAGTACTGGTTCTGTTATTCCCAAAGCAGGACTGCAAAACTACTTTGTTAGTATCTGTCTTTGACTATGAACTCAGACATTCTAACTGAAACTCCTCTTAGACTGGCTGAAGCATCATGGCAGCCCCATCCCAGCCCTGTAGGCGGTGGGAAGAGACCATCAGGATGTGAGTTGCAGGGGAACTAACCTCGCTAATTCAGGGATGGTGATAGGTGATTGTAGAAAAGTCCCACAGATTTCTTACATTTCACTCATATCCAAAACCAAAACTGTATTCAGATAGCACACCTAAATGTGACTGAATCTCTCATGCCCATCTAGTCTGCCCGAGTTGTCCTCCTCCCTGGGGGACTAACACTCAGACCCCCGCACAGCCCTTTCCCTCAAGGGCCTCTGTCCAGCGTATGGCATCTAATTACTTAGACACCTGAATATTATGTCCCCAAAGTTTCCTTTTCTAGATTTGTGTCTACTGGTGAGATCCTTGAAGTGCTGCCAGGGTAGCAAAAATGATTTCTGATCTCCCCTGTCTGTATGCATTAATGCCAGTGTGGGGTGCTCAGAGTGCTCACCGAGCCACGTCTCTATTCTAGTCACAGGCCACTGCAGATGTGGGACCTTCCTGGCTTTTTCAAAGATGAGGTGTGTTCATGGTAGCCGGTGTTGTTATGGCTGAAGTATGGCAGATCCTGTTAAAAGAAGTGCCGTCTGTCTGACTGACTTCTCACAGAAAAGTCTCAAAAACAAGTGTTTATGTTCAGACATACCATGAGTCAAAGCTTTAAGATTAAAGTTGTTCCCACCAATTACCCTGTGCTGTAATTGTGTTATACCTTCATATGAAAGCTATAAATTCCTTTCATAGTAGGACTGAGTACATTGGATACTTTTTCTTACCTACTCTGCCTCTTAGAGGGTACAGGTGAAACTTACTAAATGTAGACTATAAATGTCTGAACACAATAACTAAGAAAATGCCATGAAGGCTATGTCAACCAGTT
>CAUYON010091553.1:0-21820 GCA_963573935.1 Arctocebus calabarensis
AAGAAGGGATTCTTCTACCCAGTTATAGCACAAAAAATGGGGAAAGGGGTGAGGGAGGGGAGTGAATGGGGGAGGATGGGTAGAGGGAGGTGATTGGTGGGATCACACTTATGGTGCATCTTAGAAGGGTACAAGTGAAACTTACTAAATGCAGATTATAAATGTCCTCATATAGTGATTAAAAGGCCATGAAGGCTATGTTAAATAGTTCAATGAAAATATTTCAGATTGTGTATGAAGTCAGCACATTGTGCCCCATGATGGCACCAATGTACACAATTATGATTTAATAAAAATAAAAAATAAAAAAAGAATAAGAAGGGATTCTTCTTACTACACGCATTACACGACGCAGCTAGAGGAAAAGGAGATACATAACTGAGGATAACGCCAGAGGAATAAAGATGTGATACACAAGTGCAAAAAGTCCAAGGTTCCCAGGCTCTGAAAAGACAATAACCACTAACATTCCAGTTTATACAGGGTGTCCATAAAATTCATGTGCAATTTATTATGTTAAACTATTTCAAATTGCCGACGGACTTTCTGTCCACCCTGTATTTTCCTTCATGCCTATTTATGGTTAAAAAAATGCATACAAAGTTAAACATGATTATTTGGGTCAGCATGAATAATACAAACATTGATATAATTATGAATATGTTCCTCGGGAGTTATGTGTCCATATTGGCCTAAATAGAAAAATAAATACCAAAGATCTCCTTTTTCCAAAGTAGACAATGATTTATCTCCAAGCTTCATCTTTAAAATATTTTCCCTTCCTAATTTGGAGAGCTGGCAATCTTCACCCACTTTTTTTCCCCCCTCAGAGAACACATTTTCTTTTTTGTAAAAGAGGTAAAAACCTTCATTGACCACCCAGGATTTACTAGCAGAGAGTAAGCTGTCTAAATTCTTAATGTCCAGTTTTTTTTCAATTAAAGGTAATAACTTACAAAAATGAAAACATAAACTATTTGTAAACCTTATCTTTTTCCATGAAAGCTACATCTCTTTTCCCAACATATCCATTTTGGATTCCCTGTGTAGCTGTAAGACACAAAATACTCAAAGGAAACTGAAAATAAAATGGTGTACCTACCTCGTGGTATTTTTTAGTTACTTTGCTTGGGACACACTGACACTCATTGCAATTGTGGAGACAACAGGCACAGTTTCCACCACAGCGTTTAACCAGGAGACAACCTGGCCAGAAAATGGTATCGGTTCTCTTTAGTTCTTCCCTTATGGACACCGAGAAGTTACGAGGTGTGCAGCTGTATAATCTTACCTCCTCTTTTAGAAGGTTCAGATCCACCACTACATGGCATAAAAGAAAGCAAAGAAAAATAGATGTTCATGCTTTCAGCTTGAATGTTGAAGCTCTTTTAATAAAGCAATCTTATGCTATTTCATGAACAATACCCCTGAAAATACCCCGTCTAATTTTAACTAGCTTTTAGGGCGATATAACTCACAGATTGGACTTTCCATTTCATGGTAAACAAAGCTTCATTATGACTTAGTGTCCAATAAAGAGCAGCCATTGTGCAATATAAGAACAGACCCAACCAAACAGCTGAGAGCTATAAATAGGAAGCTATAGAGAAATAAAAGGTCTACACTTTTTAACCTTAGTTAAAAAATAAATCAATAAATAAAGACCGACAAGGAGAACATGGGGGCGGAGAGAAGAGAATGCAAAATGATGAAGGTTAAACCAAAAAAAACTGCCATTCCTCAAAGGATGACAGGCTCATAGAGTTAATGAAGGACAACTTATTGAAACTTGTCAATAGATCTTTCTCCAATCTGCACGGCAGTAAGAATCACAAAATACAAAACGAGAATGAAGATAATATATTTCTGAAGACAGCTTGATTGCTATGAGTGAAAAAACTGATATATTTCATTAAGAGCAGAAGTTGTTGGAGAACACTGCTTCAAATGTACTGAATGATTTATCATCCAGGAAATTTAAAATAACTAGGCTCCTTCAGATTTCTACCCTTCCCCTGCTAAAAGAGAGAAGAAATGTCTAGCATATAACTATTGGCTCTCTTCTTTTAGCAAACTGTTTAATTATGTTGTGCTTTATTCTTTGAAAGAATATGTACTTGTGAAGACCAAACAAAATATCCTTTCATCAGATTATTGCTGCAAATCCTCAATGAACCATTGTTTTCTGACTACAAAATGATACTAACTCCAAAAACCTGTATCAAAATGTAGGTCAGTTCTCTATGAATTTATACATAACACATTATTAGGACAAACACTTCTGATATAATTCTAATTTATGATTATAAGCTTTACCTATTTTTCCCCTAGAAATATGCAAATAATGCAATTCCAATACAACGGAATAGTTTCAGATAATACATATTCCTTTATTTCAGATAATATATATTTCTTTTTTTTTCCAGAAATAGAAGTGCTCTTTTTAAACTTAAGAATATTACCAAAAATACAATAAGTCTAGTTAAATACCTTTTAGCTAACACTGAAGACATAAACATGAATTGGAAGAAAAGAAATTGTTTTCTGGTTAAAGTTGGCTTCAAATAGTAATAATCACTGTACATGTATAATTCTGCTTTAACAATAAGTACTAATTTTTAAAATAAGTTTAAAATAGTAATTAAGAATAAAACGCTTAGTATCTTGAATTTATTTTACTTATATATGTGATCAAGTATTTCTAATTGTCAAAGAGAGCTTATTTTAATAAATCTAAAGTTATATATATGTAATTTTAAATTGAAAACATATAAAACAAGATGATTGACTAAAGCTTAGGTCACATGTAGTAAAGTATCAAAGAAATGCTAATTCTGTGGGTCCATTTCAACACCTTATTCAGCTAAAAAATATTTTTAGAAATCAATAGAAAATCATTGTTTTATTTGAGTATTTAACTTTTTTTCATCTGAATATGATGCTATTTAAGAATAATTGTGTCCACTTTTTTACTTTTGGAAAATATCGGGTTACCAGTGGGTTAAAGAATGTCTCATATTAGATCCGACTTCATTTCGCTGATCTGATAGTACAGGTACACATTTCCCTTTTGCTGCTAAAGCTCTATATGAATTTACTTGAATCTTTTCCCTAGGAGTTAATCTCTGGGCAAAGAAGGAGAATACTTAGAAACAGGCAAAAACACAAAAGCGGTTGCCAAAATTTTCAATGGTTATGTTAAGATTTATACTACCTGAGAATGGGAAGAGTGTGCTCTTAGCTGTCAAAACATATTGATCTACCTCAAATAGCTGTAAACACACTATTTTATGACAGAAGTAATGAGACTGTATATGTTCCCTTTAAAATATTTCCTTAACCACAACGCAAGGTTAGACAACCCTAGTGAACTAAGTTAAAATGCTTGCTACAATGTGAAAATTTAAACACTCTTTTAATTTTGCTGCTAGTCCTATATCATGTTTGCCATAAAAAGCAAAAGTCCTTTTATAAGTATCAGCTAAATGTGATCTGGAAAATACAGTGTATTTTGTTTTGTTTTTGCAGAAACAAGGAATGAATGAAAATCTTGAACCAAAGGAAAAGAAAATAAACAGAAAAAGATTAATGCAGTGAAGAGTGGGCAAAAAAAATATAATTAAGGCATGTCACATTGGCATGTCATATTTGAGATTTATGCTTCCTACTCCTAAAGCTTCAAACTCACATAAGCTTCATTAAAATAAGTCATGGGACTACGTATCTTGCGACATATATTCTCCACACATTGTGCAGAACTTTTAGGTAGGGAAAGCAAAGGAAATAAAGAAGAGAAAGAAAAAAAAGAAGAAAGGCCCCGAAGCATATGTTTTTTACAGCTTTACTATAATATTAAAGATGTTTCCCTCGGCAAAATAAATGTAAAGTAAAATCTGGCCTTCTGATTATTTTCCTTGTCATGGTTACCAGCTAGGACATTACATGCACTACTTTGTTTTTGTAAGGAATGGAGATTTTGAGCACATCATCAAACAAAAATCATTATTTCCAAATGTAAATTTTGTCAATATTTCAGTTTTACTAAAAAGGATAATATTGATAAAAAAAATTGCAGTCACATTTTACTTTGTTGTTCACTCTTTTAAGATATTCAGTCTAAAGATATCACCTTACCATATTGTGATCTGGGGGTGGTCTTTCTAAGATGAATGTGGTAACACTGTGCTATGTTTATTCCGTGGAAAATCTATTTTGGTGTCTAATTAGAAGCTTTTAAAAGTTTTACTCCCTGTTCTTTGGTGGAGAGACTCTGAGAAGGAATTTGGTTTTGTCTATGTAGATGTTATCCCACACCTGCATTTTAGTTTATGTAAAGTTCCAAAAATATACACTGCTTTTTTCACACTTTCTGTATGCTTAAGAAGTTAATAGTTTTGGCAAACTGTGAAGGGCTTCAATCTTGAAAGTGTTAAACGAATACTTGAAAAGTCTTGTTCAGTGTTGGATGCTTTTAAATACCTGCCAGTCCCTGGCCAAACCTTTGAGCACAAGGCACAGAGATTCAGGCATAAAAGCATGGCGGGTGGAGGGTTTATTAGGCTTACGTCCAGAAACCAGCTGTCAAAAAACTAGATGGAGCTTAGAACCTATTTCGCCTCTCCTGCCTCTTACAGATGGACATGATAATCTACTTGGAACTCGATAACAAGGGCTCTATTCACGGTGTTTCGGCTGCTCTTTCATATCTTCATCTTCCTGTTCCTAATGGGAGGGGAGGGAAGTGTTGTTTGTAAGTTATTCATCAAGATCAAATCTTATAAATATGTAACAGCTTTCAGCATCTGGACAGGATTTGGCTGCCCATGCACTTGAGCACTGATTTCAAATGCCACCAAAAGGAAACCACGTCTGTTGGCACAGCACACCACTAGGGTGGGGCAAGTCTGAACACAACCTGCTGAGACTGAAGCTCAGACCCAAAAAGGCTGCAGTTCTTGGTGTGGGAAGGGCAGGAATCAGGTTTCTTTCTGACAAGACGGAGAGAGAACACCACGGCTACTACAATCTGCCCTGGGAATGGCTCAAATTAACCAAACGTTGTTCCTTCTACATCAATTCTCTGGACTGTTATTCCAGTCTCTAAAGTGACCCTGGTAGATATCAATGTTTCTGACAGATGGAACACATTTCTCAATGAATTATAATTATTCAGTAATTTCTATTACTTTTTCATTTGTGTCTGATCGAGACATTTTCCAGTTCTAATGCTGCTCAAGATAACTATCTCAACTAACACATCACTTTCCATTTCTTGACTAGGAGACATTAGGTTTAATTATCAGCACTGTCGCTCTTGAAGGGAGATGTGCCCATGGGGTCAAAAGTAATCATTTCAAAAGCAAACCTATACCGAGAAAACTTACTACACGTTAGGTTCCTTCAGCTCGCTGTTTTCTTGCCACGACTCTTACCTTGGATTAATTCTATTTTATGTTGGTTCATTGCTACTTGTCATCTAATTTAGAAACTTCTGGACTT
Organism: Arctocebus calabarensis; assembly: GCA_963573935.1. NCBI lineage: Eukaryota > Metazoa > Chordata > Mammalia > Primates > Lorisidae > Arctocebus > Arctocebus calabarensis. The sequence continues at coordinate 5,500 of CAUYON010091553.1, forward strand.
AGAAAATGGAAATTAATATAGCCCTTACTCATGGAGACATTGTAGACAAGGCTTTTTATACAGGGTTCCCCTTTCATAGCCCAAGTTTTGTTGCTTTCTCTTGAATCTCAGAATCAGTACACTCCAAATACAGGTTTGAATAAGCAAGTGATCTTGTAAAATGCAGTAAAGGACTTCATCTCCAATGAGTTATAATGATATACTTAGGTGCCTGCCATTGAATATATTCTGACTGAATATATGAATATGCCCAAATAGTAAGAAAAGCTATTATTTAGATCTATCACTGAAGAATTGTAAACTCTCCCTTTTGGAAGCTGTGACATAAGAATCTGGAACACTAGCTGCACATAAAATTAAAGGAGGTTCTATTCTAAGGAGGATGCTTACCTCTGGATTTTCTCCCAAAAACAAAAGCCTTGCCCAGAAGTTGCCAGGTTGGCCTATACAGATCTTCTAAGTCCAACTGCCATCTATCTGGTTCAAGATACCGAATAAGGTCTTCCAAGGTACTGAAGGCGGTCACAGCGTTATTAAGCAGGTCCAGTGGCAAAGCTGAAGGGGGTAACACTGAAGGGCTCACCGCTTCTGTGAATTGCTGAAAGTAAAATGAACCCTACGTTAAGTGTTTTAAAAATGACAATGTAGTGCTTCTGGACTTATGCAGGAAGTTATAAAGATAGGGATGAAACTCAGAGAAGTAGAACTGTATTACTTTGCAAAGACTTCCTGTGGGTCACCCCTTCCTAGGAGTGTCCCACCTGCAGCCCCAGGGCTATATGCAGATGACTCCAGGACTGCTTTGCTTATCTGTCCTGTTGGATATGCAAAAGTATGCAAGGACCTTTTCTCTTGCTCATCAGCTTTCCTTAATGTTTGTTTATTTACTATGTAGCTTAAGACAGACTTTTATTCTTCTAATGTGCAAAAGAAAAGAAAAAAGGTTGGAACCCCCCCCTCCAGGAACTCTGGCAGATTTTTCTCCAAAATCACGAGGTAGATACTATTTTTCATTACCATAACCCTGGTGGATGTGGAGAGCTTTTTCTCAAATAAACAGCCGGAAATATTGTCATTGATAGACTTAAAACGAAAATTATAATACTATTTACCAAATGTTTCTATTTATTTTCCAATTTTCATTTTCTTCAATCTGGAAAACTGCTTGACTTATGTAAATTAATCTGACATGACTTATAAAATTATAAGAAGTAATATCTAGAACAAAACATAAGTTAAAAATCCTTTGATGTTGGCAAAGAACTTGTTAATCTAGACAGAAAATACTTAAACCATAAAAGGTCAAATTGATGAATATGCCTATAATATATTTTTAATATAAACTACCTATTAAGAACAAGAGAGACACTGGGAGAACACTTTGGCCAACTATAGAACTACCAGAAAATTAGTATCTAGAATATATGGGGGGAAAAAGAAAAGTTAATACAGTAGAAAAAAATGGGCAAATTCCAGACAAGAAGTGTGAATGGTCAATAACATATGATAATAAATCAAATTCATTATTAAAAACTGTAAAAAATAATGAGAAATTATTTCCCATCTAAAGAACGAGATACTAAATTTCATATAGATGAGATTGTCAAGAATGGATTACTAAACTGTGGTACATGTATACCATGAAATATTACGAAGCCTTAAAGAAAGATGGAGACTTTACCTCTTTCATGTTTACATGGATGGAGCTGGAAAATATTCTTCTTCGCAAAGTATCCCAAGAATGGAAGAAGAAGTATCCATTGTACTCAGTCCTACTATGAAACTAATTTATAGCTTTCATAAGAAAGCTATAACCCAACTATAGCACAAGAATATGGGGAAAGGGGCAAGGGAGGGAAGGGGGGAGGATGGGCAGAGGGAGAGTAATTAGTGGGTCCACACTTATGGTGCATCTTAGAAGGGTACAGGTGAAACTTACTAAATGTAGAATATAAATGTCTGCACACAATAATGAGGAAAATGCCACAAAAGCTATGTCAACCAGTTTGATAAAAATATTTCAAATTGTATGTAAAACCAGCACATTGTACCCCATGATTGCATTTATGTACGCAACTATGATTTAATTTTTAAAAAAAAAAAAAGAATGGGAAAAAGGATTCTGCAGGGTATGAGTAAACCAGAACTCCTCTTCTCCCCTGGCAGGAGTGTGTGTACATGGGCAAAGCCACTGTAACGACGTAACTGGGATGCACACAGGGCACTAGAGAGCGACGTGTCTTCTATCCCTGGAGTCACCTGTGAAGTTTTCATCCTTTAACTGTACATGCGAATACATCCAACGCTACTCATTGCCCATTGTTTTAAATAGAGAAAGACTAGAAGCAACTTAAATATTCATATAGTGAGGAATAGATTAAAACACATGATAAACGTGAATGGCAAGGAACGAAATAAGATGGTGATTTTAATGAAACTGAAAGTGTTAATACGTATCAAGGAGTCTTTTTAAACTCAGTAAACATCTCCCTTCCCCAGTTTGTAATGTGGACTCAGGGTAAGGAATGGCAGATCAGAGGTCAAGGTGACATAAGCAAAATAAATACATGAACAGAGGTATATATGTGAATAAAAAAATTATTCAAATAAGGAAAGGAAGAGTATGAAACAAAAGATTTACATTATTTGATGTTCCTTACAGCAATGGTTTAATAACAAAAAGCTGGGGGGAAAAATCTAAACTTACAATGGTGGAACACTTAAAACTATATTGTAGTAAAAAAATGGAATATTGTGTAGCCATAAAACTTGAAGTCCTCTGGGAGCCTTTATTAACAAGAGAAATGGCAGACAACAAGCTATATAAATAAAGCTTTAATGTACCACCATTCCCATATGTGTAAGTTGAAACAAAGCAAAAAATTCAAAAGTGCTTAAAATGTCCAGAGTTGTTTATCTATGGTATAAATGAAAACGAGTGATTTTAATATTCTCCCTTACACGTATCCGTATTTTCAACATTTTCTGTAATAAACATGGATCCTCTTTGAAAATGAGATAAAAACAAACACATTTATTTAAATGATAACACCGTCACATCAGCCGTCTCCCTGTTCATTCTCAGTACTTGGATCCTGGGCTGGGTTCTAAAACCACGCACTATATATAGTGCAGCTTCTAACCTTATCTCCTTGCCTTCAATCATTCCTTTCCTTTTATTCTATGCTGCATAACCCTGAGTTAATCTACCTAAAATAAGATATCACTGATGCTGTGATGAATTTGGACAAATGCCTATGCGGCTTCTCATCTGGAGGATAAAATCTAAATTCCTTACCCAGTATTCAGGCCCTTTGCAATTTGACCTCTGTTCACCTTTCCATCTAATCCACTGCTCATCAAAGACATGCACATTTTGTTCCAGTCAATCCAGTCTCTTCACTCAGCACAGCGCATCTCAGACTTTGCGTATGTGGCCCCCATCCTCCATAAATCTATACCACTTATAATGACCTTTTTTAAAAAAACAACAGTTCATTCACAAAAACTTGCACAATAACAGAACCATCTTTGTTTCACATATCCAGTTGTGCCAATTTGAAAAAGACTCTGTGGGCACCTGTCTGGAGGAGCAGAAGCTGCTCTTTTTTCTAGGCAGGCACAGCTTTTTCTGGGGTTCAGAGCTTTATGGGTGCACCGCCCCCCTTGCCTGCGGGAGGGCATTGTTTTTTGTTTCTTTTTTTTTTTTTTTTTTGTTGAATAATAGCTGTGTACATTAGTTCAATCATGGGGTACAGTGTGAGGGCTTCGCATACAATCTGAGATATTTTTATCAACCTGATTGACATAACATTCATGAGATGTTCTCATTTACTATGTGAAAACATTTTTGATCTTTATTTAGAAGTTTTCTCCTGACCCTTCAAATATGTACCACACGTGTGATCTCACCCTTTGTCCTATCTCCCCCCACCCTCTGTGGGAGGGTATTGTTACGGAACATAACCAGCCAAGATGAATGTGTCAGTTATGAGCCAAAAATAATTTCATTTTAAAAAATATGCCAAAAATGTATGGAGTAATTTTACAGTACTGGGGTGTGTGTGAGCATCGTGAAAGAAGCTGCATAGGATGACCAGGTCAGGCCTTCAGGTGACTTACGCGCTCTTCCAGAACCTGCACTCAGCTGCTCTTCCCTTCATCTTTTTATTTTTAAAGTAAATTTTATTGTGGATAGTTGAAGTTTACAACACAATGATATGGGATAGACAGGCACCCATGGAGTACAATGGTTACTCTTATAGGCTTCATTTCAATAATGTCAAAGATCTGACTAAAATACTAGGATTAACATGTTTCCCAATTACCTTATGATGCTTTTGCTCTACCAATTAAATTGTTCAAGTTTGCAAGTAGAAACCAAATATTTTTACTTACTCTGTGTTTTTCCTAATTGTCCAAGAAACACAAAAGTGCTGTAATAGAGGATGCAATGATGGCTCATAACTCCATTATAGATATAACTAAGCCTTGGTCTAATAAAGATGTTCATATTCAATTTAACCGATTTGATTAATAATGATTACATTTATAATGTGAAAAGGTTAACGCAAATATTTGCAGACTTTAAAAACACAAGCCTATATATAATAGGAACCTCTGTGAGGGATTGTTAGAAACTGGTCAGCATATGAAGGTGTCAACATAAGGAATGTGGCCTCCATACTGATACGTACACGTGGTACAGATCTGGTCACTGAAAATTAGGTCAGCTTAAGGAGGTGGTCAACGTAGGGAGCTGGTCAACTATAGAGGTTCTAGTGTATACAGATAGATTGTATGAGGTGAAAACTAAGGGGTCTTATACTCACAAAATAACTGAATATTACCAAATGTTCAAATATGATGATGCAAAACAAATGAGAAGTTTCAAAATCCACACACAGAAAATACATGATTGCTAGAACATTAATAGGGAAGTGTATATTATTTATTAAAATGCCATAGTGCTGATGAATATTTGGGGGATGATATAAAATTACCACTTAGGGCATTTTTAATTAAACCATAATGCAAGAAGGATTATTATTTTTATTATTATTATTATTTTGCTTCCATGGAGTCTCATGGAGACTCCCTGAATGGAACATTCCTTCTAAAGGAACAAAAGGTTCCAACTGAAACTAATATTGTTGATTTAAAGTATGAAATATTAATACAAAAGAAAGCAAAACAAATTAAGCTTGTAATATTGGACAAACAATGTATGCACACCCAGGGAAAAACTTGCATATCAATCCCCTCAAAAGATTGGAAACCATACATCCTGTCATGTTACTTCATGTATAGATAGGTAGGTGTTACAAAACTCCCTAGTTTTAAGTGTTTAAATTAAATTAAGATAAATTTTAAAATAACCAAACCAAAAAATATAACTGCATACACATGCCAGTCTCCACCCAGGCGACAGGAAGGGAGAATCAACCCACTCTCTGTTCCTTGGATTCAAAGAATCAATCCCTGGACAGAACAGAGGAAGTGGTGGTTCTATTTAAGGGCCTTGTCATGACTGTTACCCACCCACTAGTTCAAGGAACAGCCCAGTTGTTCACTTCAAAGTTCTGCTTTTCTAAGTTGGCTAAAGGGATTCTCAGAGAGCAAGGGGGGAGCAATGGAAAAAAGGAGTTAGAGGAAACAAAAGTTCTCTAATTTTTTCACTTTTAGTTTTTGCTCTAACAAAATACTACTGTTCAGTGCAGACTAACAGCGTTTTCTCCCATATTTAGTACCTAGAAAATTCTAACAGTATCTTTGATATGTAAAAATACTTATGTTGGACTGTTATACTAAGCAGAATATGCAAAATGTGCCTTGGCTTGAATTGGACTTTCATATTCTCAACTTCGAATTCTTTGATTCTTCATAAAAATATATACAGTAGAACCTCTGTAAGTTGACCACCAAGGGGACTGTCACAAACTGGTCAACACAGAGGTGGTCAACACAAGGAACTAAGCCTATGGTATTTATAGGTACAGGAGGGGCGTGCCCAGTCTATGAAAATCAGGTCATCTTAAGGCAGTGATCAGTATAGGGAGGTGGTCAGCTTTGAAGGTTCTACTATATATGTACTTTTAAAAATATCCCCCCTTTGTAAGTACTTAATGTTATGGGCTACCCTACAATAATTTAGTGGATGATAAGGGGAGTTATGGAAGGCCAAGTTTTTTCTTAGTGTTCTATAATGTAAACAACTAAAGCAGAAATCTTACTTCAGGAACTCAGAGAAAAGCTTTTCGGAGAATCCCCTGCTGGGTAGGGGACAACCTGGTGATGGTCTAGCTCCAGCCTGGACCCTTTCAGGTGTATTACCTGTAAGGACAGATTGTGAAGGAGCAGACAGGGAATCTGAAATCTAGGCAACACAGTGACCTGTCAACACATCTCTAAATGTGAGATCCCCAGGCTGAAGACCCCACACATCCACGATGAGGTCTCCTAAATTCCACGGTGAAAGCTACTCTGAATGACAACGTGATGCGAGACAAGAGGATTTGGGCAATGCCGGAACCTACCTGGCCCTCAGTCTCCGCTACTGTACTAGAGGGAAACGTGAGAGCTAAACTCTGTGTCCTTCAACTTCCTTTTTGGCTTTTCAATTTAAAGCTTCCCTGTAATTGTCATGTACAACAGGGTCCAATTCATTCCCTTGAGAGCTTCAAAAATACAGCTCCTAATACATCTATAATGGGGCTGCTTTCCTCGCTCCCTTTTAAATATCCTGTTGCTTTAGATTATCAATGGAGTTTTGGGAAACACTTTCCCATAGTACAACTAACATAATTTTACATTGATACATATTTTTTAGTAGAGACAAGAGTCTCACTTTATCGCCCTCGGTAGAGTGCCGTGGCCTCACACAGCTCACAGCAAACTCCAACTCCTGGGCTTAGGCAATTCTCTTGCCTCAGCCTCCCGAGTAGCTGGGACTACAGGTGCCCGGCCACAACGCCCGCTCGGCCAATTTCACGGCTGGTGAAACATGGCCGAGGCCGGGTTCGAACCTGCCCCCTTCGGTAGATGGGGCCAGCGCTGTACTGGATGAGCCACAAGCGTCACCCAATGTTGATGCTTTTGAAGCTAGAAAAGCAGCCTGCAAGGTAATCTGAGAAGCTAAGCTGAAGCAGGACAGGAAACCTACTGTGCCACGGTCACATTCCTCCTTACACCCCTTCCCCCATGACTGTCTAGTTCAAGTTTCTCCATGACTGTGAGATTGTAAACACTTCAGGAGACTCCAGGAAGTAGTCGAATATAGACAATACGTAGTGTAATATCCGTAAAGGTTGCTTTGATTATAGAATTCTTTTAGATATTTTAAGTGAAAATTACCTCTCTGTTGTTTAAACATTTTGCATTGTCAGAATGACGACTCTGATATTACTTCCTATGAAATAAAGGAAGTAAAATTTTCTAGGTTTGTTTCTTTTTCATTATAAAAATTATTAAAATTATAACTGACGCAGAACAGAATTGAGAGGTAACTCTCGCTGTTCTCCAGAATTTCTGGCCTTCTGATAATAAAGCTAGTTGCAACCAATTCCTGTGTCTGCAATTTGGTTGCCAGTGACAGGTGGCCGGATCCTCTTGGTCTCATAACATTTTTTGTTTGTTTGTTTTTTGTTCTGAGAGTACATAAAAGTTTAGTCTGCCCTTTAAGAATGTAAATATCCTAGAAAAGCCTATCTAGCTTATGAATAGATGCTGTAAGTTCCTAAAAATCGGGAAAAAACAGTTCCTTGATTAGAAAAGTGATATTAAGAATGTCCAAATAAAGGGCGGGCAAGGTGCTTTATGCCTGTAATCCTAGTACTCTGGGAGGCTGAGGCAGGTGGATCTCCTGAGCTCAAGAATTCGGAATTAGCTTGAGCAAGAGCAAGACCCCAGCTCTAAAATAAGCCAGGCATTGTGGTGGGAGCCTAGAGTTCCAGCTAATTGGAAGGCTGAGCAAGAGGATCACTTGAGCCCAAGAGTTTGAGGTTGCTGGCAGCTATGACACCACCACAGTCTACCAAGGGTGACAAAGTGAGATTCTGTTGCAAAAAAAAAAAAAGAAAGAAAGAAAAGAAAAAAAGTTCAAATAAAAGGAGATACATGCTGAAATGTGAGCTGAACTGTGTTCACCCCAAATTCTAAGTGTAAGTCCTACCCCCTACACTTCAGAATGTGCCTGAATTTGGAGATAGGTCTTCAAAGAAATAGTTAAAATAATGTAAGATGCACCGTAATCCAACGTGACTGGAGTCCATAATGAGAAGGGGACATTTGGACGACCCCAGGAAGACTCAGGAAGAAGACAGCCACCTACAAGCCAAGGAGACAGCTCAAAAAGAGCCTACGCAGCTACCACCTCGACCTCAGACTTCTACTTTCCACAACCGTGAGAAAGCAAGTTTTGGTTGCCTAATCCACCCAGCCTGTGGTATTTTGTTACAAATAGTTTTCTAGGCAGCCCTACAAAACTAATACACGTACATGATGTCATCAACTTCTCCAACTCATCTATTATAGAAGCAAACCAAGGATAACATTATTCTATGCCCATTGAATAATTTAGCAAACGTTTACTTAAAAACCTGTGATGTGGTCACTGCAAATAGGACAGACGAAAATTCTTGCCCTTTGTGAAGTATCCTACATCACAGGAGAGAATTTTCTCTGGCCAGGACAAAGCCCAACTGAGAATGGGTTGTTACTAATCACACAAGTAACCAAACAAGTATCACACAAATCCTGGTGAATGCAGACCACAAAAAGAGGACTTAGTATGAAATAACTGAAAAACAAATATTTTCCTGCTTTTGTTATTGAAAAATAACGGAACTGAGTTCAATCACAATAATATGTATAGGAATCAGAGTTATAAGGTCAAGACAGAACTCTGACTGCAAAGTTATTTCCTTCTTGACTTCTTGAGTGTTACTTTTGAAAATCGGTATTTTACTTTTTTTATTTTATTGTGGCTGCCTTAAATATTTTATGCATTTATTATAGCTTGTTTTTTTCTTCCTAAAGAAGAAAAGCTTCCTGTTTAGAATAGTATTCTCTGAACTTCTTATAATATCACAATAAATAGTTCCTTATCTCTAAAACAAATAGCTTTTCATTTTATAAGAATTTTTGTGGGCAATTAAATTTTAAACATATAACATTTACCATGAATGGTCCTTGGACAAATACACACATACACATATACAAATGTTTACCTTTAGTATCATAGCAACTGCTACAAAACTTTTAGAGACTACAAAGATTTATGTTGCAGCGTTCTTAGTAAACCACACAGAGTACATTTTAAACAGATAAGAAGGCTTTTGCTTCATTCATACCTAACAGATGATTAGAATGCAAATGAAGTTTTATTGTGGTAGTTTAAAAACAAAACAATGGACAAAATAAACAGGTGTTGTAGAATAAAGAGAAAACAATGCCCTGTCAGACGTGACCTCACTTTTTAAAGGCATCTCATTCATATAATGTCAACCTGATAGATTGGACATAGGTCTGACTTTTAAAGCGCTTAAGAAGCAAACGGAGCATGCAGACGAAAATGCCTGCCAGGAACAACTGACGGCAGGGTCAGTAAAGACACAGGAATGCCCTGGAACAATTCACTTAAACATGCTTCTTCGTCTTTCCCTCTGTTCTTACCTGAATTCATCCAAAAAAGTTATCTGGGTTATGTTTTTAAATTATTGTTAAGCCGGCAAAGAAAAGCAAATACTTGCATTCCTGCTCAAGAACAGATGTTTTAATACCGTGTGGGTTTTGCAGATTATATATTTAAGTGAGAAATCCCAGGGAAGGTGGCCAACTGCATTCACACCAAGTGTGAACACCGAGAGCTTCTCAGTAAAAGAGCGAGGCAATGGCAGCAAAGGTGACATTCCTGGAGAACCAATCACAGTGTGAAAAGGGAACCAAGCTACTATCCCTCACTTAAAAGCAGGGAATTCAAGGCTCAAAGATGAAACTGACCTTTGAAAGCCATGGGTTTCATGGCTTCAGAAAGATCCTGACGAGCAGTGGTATTTTGCCAAGGCAGGATCAATATGGAAAAAGATGAATAGTTACGGTGACACAGTTGTCTTAATAAAAGGGCTGTGATGTCCCTAAGTACAGCCTCGCAGCAACCTGACAGGTGGAATAACTAATGCTGGCTCCATTTATCTGGCTTCATGAAACTTAAGAACTACCACAACATACCCAGATTCACAAACTAAGGCCTTGATACCCTCAAATCCTGCTCACCTACAGCACTAGCGGTCTGCTGGCTAAGAAAGGATTTCACCCTGGTGCCAGCACCCTAGGTTGGAAGCTCTCCATAGAAGGTAACGCTTTACCACAGGGCAGCTCACTTTTGGCCAGTGAGTCAGGATCAACTCCCCCAGAGTTTTCCGCTTCTTAGGTAGAATTGTGGACTTTAAGTAATAATCTATACTGAAAACGAGAATTCCATCCCATGACTTAAATAACAGAGTCCCGAGAACACTTTCCACAATGGCATTTGTGGGAAGCCAAAATTCAGGTTTTTGTTTTTTTTTTTCCTCTAAGATTTAAAAAATTATTCCTCTGAATCAAAAAATGGGACAGGCCAGAAAAAGCTGAAATAACCTGCAGCAGCTGCAAAGTGTTTGACAACAAAGTATCACATGACCGTCTTCCTAATCTTCTTACAGGGGCTGCTGGGGGATGGGCTCCCTTAGAGTGGTCAGAAGTGACCAGGAGCAAGCAACTTCAAAGGAACGGAATGTCAACTAAAAGCTGTTGGAAGAAAAACACCCGTCTCTCTAAAACTTGGGATGTGTGTTCACACACCAAAATCCCTGAAGACACTTTCTTACAGAAAATTCTCCTGCCGCCAAATATTTACCCAATGTATCACTCAACAATCGTAGAGGGAAATCTGTGCAGTATTTTTGAGAGAATTTATCACCGATTTAGTGCCTATACTGGTAGAAATCTTCAATTACATGTTGGGTAAAATTAACAGTGAGATGAGACACGAAACGTTGATCTACTTTTGTAAGGGGCTTGTGTGGAAGACCTTATTTGGGGGAAAAAACAAACAAACAAACAACAACAACAAAAAATCCAAAACCCAAAAAAAGGGTTCAGAGTGACTTATTTAAAATGGCTTGACAGTATAAAAGGAGTATAAGTAACTGAAATAGATGGTCATGAAAAATCTCTAAGGGAAGTGCTTTGAGGGGAAATTGAGATAATCAGCAGAAGCAGGGTGGGTGTAGGTAAAGGTCACCACTGACCCCACATGGGTGAATGCAGCGGTCTATTTGTACAGTCCTTGTCCTAGCTGACCTGTTCACAGCGAGCCGTGCAGTTACCTCCTCGCTGGCTCTACACTTCTCCTTAGCTCAGCTCGCTAGTTCCTCCCCACCCCCTTTTTTCTACATGCTGGAGTGTCCCACGACTTTCTGCTTGAGCCTCTTCTATTTTCCAACTATGTTCTTTCCTTCAGCAATCTCCTACAGTTTCAAAGCAAGGCGTGTGATTTATATGCTGACCACTGGCAAACTCCTTTTTCTCACCTGCACGTTTTCATGATCTCAGTCAATGGCAACTCTGTAATTTGGGGTGGTTCTTTGCGCCTCTCTTTTGCTTACACCTGCACATCCCATAGTCAGGGTAACTTGGCTCTAACTTTCAGACTACAGCGAGAACCTGACCACCTTCCAGCACTTCCAGTGCTAGCAGGAGCACTTGGTAATCCAAGCCATCGTCTGGAGTAGTCTTGGAAGTGGTCTCTCTGTTTTTGCCTTTGCTGTTGTTGGCTGCATTAAATGGCAGAACTTTATACTCTATATTCTACCACAAATGGTAGTTGGGGTATTGGTAAAAATAACAGTTACGTTAAGTTTTCTAGAAATATGTATCTGCTTTTAAATGGTAAGCTTTTAAATAATGGCCTTTATTTTAAATAGTCTACTGATTCTTCACAGTGGACCTCAATGGAAGGGGTTACTATGAACCTCAGTCGGCCCAGCGTGCCTTCTGAAACCTTTCATTCATCCTCCCCTGGGGTACATGTCATGTGGTCAGAACATGCTTGCTGGCTCTCCTACAGATGCTGGTGGTGCGAACAAGACTGTCTTCTTGGCTCGGTGCTTGTAGCACTATGGTTACAGCGCCAGCCACATACACCCAGGATGGCGGGTTGAAACTTGGCCCGGGGCAGCTAAACAACAATGGCAACCTCAACAAAAAATAGCTGGGCATCACGGCAGGTGCCTACAGTCCCAGCTACTTGGGAGGCTGAGGCAAGAGAGTTGCTTAAGCCAAGAGTTTGGGGTTGCTGTGAGCTGTGACACCACAGCACGCTACAGAGGGCAACACAATGAGACTCTGTCTCAAAAAAAAGAAAAAGAGAAAGGACTGTCTTCTTCAGTACAGGTGAGCCACACCTAGCAGGCCTAGAAAATGGGATGCCTTCCATGGCACATGGGGACACCATGCCTAGGACAACAGCTATAAGGGTTAAGAAAAATAGCCTAACTGAAAAACTTAATAAACAATTAAGCATCATATATACTTAGGAATTGTCATACTTGTTATTGTGCATTTAATTATCCAAATTGTATCGATTTTAGTCAAGATAAACAATTACTCTTAAAAGTTTAGCTCCTGATTGAGGTTCCTTTGGTTCAGAGTGGCGTTACCCACTCTGTCAGTGCTCCAGGATAACTCCGCCCGGCATTCTTAACACACCAACACAGCAAATCGGAGCTTGTTCTGCCCTACAGGGATGATCCTTGAACAAACTTCTTTCTCCACTAAAACAGATTTATATTCAGGAGCTGCTGTGGAGGGAGAGATGGGCATTTCACAACACCAAGTTCAGTAAATGCAAGTCCAAGTATGCTATGGCTATGAACAGCTCTATGATGAGGAACTTGAAAAATATAACAATATCTTTAGTTCATTATCTCCCATGTCCATGTTCTAAAGTCAAATTCTTTGCCTATGAAGTTTTTATATGAAATGAGACAAGCGAGGAAATGCTCCACCAAAAATGCAGGATTTCACTGGTGAGGCCTGCTCTGTAACTGTTATATCACAGTGAGCTGCCCTGTGTTAAAATCAACTTCTATCAAGTAAGGAGGCAACATGCCATTCTCATCTCAACCTACAACAGGTGTTTCGTCAAAGGCTGGGTCGTTGTTTTTCACATTTTTAAACCACTCCTTGACACTCTTAATATCCCACTATGTGTAAAGTCTTTAATGCTCATCCACAGATCTGAAAGGTTCCAAAAAATAAAAGTATAAACAATTACATGTCCTTTCACGTTGGTCATACACTAAAATTAAATCATGTCACATGGTCAGAATTCTCAGTAGGTCAAAAAAAAATTACCATGGAAACAAAGAGCCTAGAATATTTTACGAAAAGCTGTTATCATCACCCCAAGAACACCTGAGAACTCTTCTCCTTCAATTGATGTAAGTAAGATAGGGCTTGGAAAACAGCGTCAGATAAAACTTTAATTACTCAAGAGGCTACGTCACATCCCAATACGTGCTCACACTGAGGTGACAACAGTGAACAATATAGCCACTGTCATGTTCTTATCTTTTGATAGAGACACTTGTATCCCTTAAGTCACAATGATAACAGAGTGAAAGTGCTGTGACAAGGATTAATTGTCTTTGAAGAATTAAGGAGGGGAAAGCTGACCTAGAGCTTAGAGAGTAAGTGCGTACATGTAGATCAGAAGGGAGAAGCACTTCAGATACTTACAAAGAAGTTGAGTTGGGAAGGAAAATAGTGTTGGGCGAAGAGTAGGACTAAGGGTGTGACAAAAGCCTTGCTATTTGGGGGGATAACAGGGGATGGCAGGTGAGGCTATAGGAATGAACTGAGGAGTTCTTTGCATGTGCCAAGCTATAGTATTTGGACTTAATCACAGCGTGGCAGGTAAGCCAAAAGAGAATTTAAGAAAAGTGGGATGTATGTGAGTTTATATTTTGGCCTCCCACTTCTGTTTGATGTGAGGAGATGTTCTAAGGCAGAGAAAAGAAGGTGTGTAGACTCTGGTGAGGGCTCATAGACAAGGTTTGGGAATTTGAACCTTTGTTCCTGCTGTTGCTCATGATCAGTTATTATCTTTCTCTTCTATATATGGCCAATTACTAGGCACCATAGAGACTCAAGTCCTCCCCATGCAATCTCCGTCTCTTTCCAGGCCACCATCTCTGAGCTAGTTACTCACTCTGAGCCTGTATCATTCTGTTCATCTCTCTAGCACTACACTCAATTGAAACGTTACACATCTCTTTCTTACTTTCATGCAAATTCTTTCATGGCAGAAGCCAAATCTTACGTCCTCTGGATAAGTTTAGATCCCTAATAGTTTTTGCAATCTGGTGGAAAAATATTAATGGAATGCTGAAAAAAAAAAAGTCTTCTTTGTAAACTGACTAATTGCCACCATTGAGGGAAAAAAATGGAAAGAAGGTTGTTCATGCTCATGACTGTGGTAGAGCCCATCAACAGGGACTGGCAGATAAAGCGATGGGGGATTAAGGGAGGGAAGAGACATGCTTGATATTAAATGATATCAGCTTGAGAGAACAGGTTGACAGTGACATAATTATCAGCAGAGACAAAATTGGTAAGAAATAAGGATAGTGTTCAGGTCAGGTCACTCTGCAGTGGAGGTATGTTGACAGTGACACATCCACTGCACACCTGCAAACATCTCTGTGGCATTAAAGATAGATGACTGTCTCAGGATAGAGATTGATTGTCATTAACATATACAAAGTTTTTTAATTTTTTGAGAGAGAGTCTCACTGTGTCACTCTCAGTAGAGTGCAGTAGCATCACAGCTCACAGCAACCTCAAACTCTTTCACGTAAGCGATTCTTTTGCCTCAGCCTCCCAAGTCGCTGTGACTACAGGTGTCTGCCACAAGGCCCGGGTACTTTTTGTTGCAGTTGTCATTGTTGTTTAGATGGCCTGGTCTGGGTTTAAACCCTCGAGCCTCGGTGCATGTAGCTGGTGCTGACCACTGTGCTATGGGCACCAAGCCAGCATATACAAATGTTAAATGTTCAACTCATAGGGTAACACTACTAATGAAATGAAGAAAGAAGATAATCAAGGATAGGAAACAGGGTTTTCTCCATCTGGATTACGGGCCATGGCAGAGAAATCATGGGTACTGGTGCCTGAAATCGATCACTCTGATGGGCTGGAGGAGAAGAGGGAGGTGTTAGTGACTTTGC
The DNA here is from genome assembly GCA_963573935.1 of Arctocebus calabarensis. Classification (NCBI taxonomy): domain Eukaryota; kingdom Metazoa; phylum Chordata; class Mammalia; order Primates; family Lorisidae; genus Arctocebus; species Arctocebus calabarensis. The sequence continues at coordinate 20,769 of CAUYON010091553.1, forward strand.
AGACAAAGGAGAAGAGGGCTTTATGGAGTAGAGCTAGAGGACAACATTGAAGTGGGAAAAAGATCAAGGAGGAGGAGGAGTAAGAACAGGTCACTGTGGCTGTTCAACAGGATCCGAGACTTTAGGGATAGCAAAGAAAGGAAGAAAAAGGCTTGTTCAGAAAAAGGAGTGTAAAAGGAGACGATAAGTAAAACTTTTTCATTATTATTGGCAGAAAGAAGAAAGAATAATGGATTTATGAGAAGAAAGAATAGAAAAAAAGATTACAATAAAGTTATCTGTGTCTATTATAATCAGAAAAGAAGGGGCCCAAAGAAGAAAAGAAATCTGAAGACAGAGGAGAGTTAATATCCACTGTAGGGAAAGATAGGCCAAGACTTACTTTCTCATCAACTGTAAAATAGGGCAAAATGTCCCAGCATTTCTATAGAATAATTCAACAATATTTCCCACAAGCTTTAAAAATGTACATTTTTTTAGATCTTACAATTCCATAGTCAGAATTTTTGTGCTAGGGAAATAATCAGAGATATAATCTGAGAATATTCATTGCAGCATTATTAGTAGAGAAGAGTAAAAATAAAACAAAAAGCTTCAATGTTCATAATTGGAAGGCTATTAAATAAATGATCAGGCTATGTGCAAGGACAATGGTCCATTATACTCTCACGAGAACAATGTAGAAATGGGCCCTCGATACCTCAGGAGTATGAGTGCGCCGTGGGCCAGACTAGAAAGCACACAAGGTGGTGTACAGGGAGCACAGCAGGCCATACAAAATAACCAGGCTGGCTCAGCGCCTGTGGCTCAACGGTCTAAGGTGCCAGCCACGTACACCTGAGCTGGCGGGTTCGAATCCAGCCCCGGCTCGCCAAACAACAATGACGGCTGCAACTAAAAAATGGCCGGGCGTTGTGGCGGGCACCTGTAGTCCCAGCTACTTGGGAGGCGGAGGCAGGAGACTCACTTGAGCCCAGGAATTGGAGGTTGCTGTGAGCTGCAATGCCATGGCACTCTATCCAGGGTGACAGCTTGAGGCTCTGTCTCAAAAA
>CAUYON010091554.1:0-13202 GCA_963573935.1 Arctocebus calabarensis
GCTAATTCCATGTCTTCTCTATCTCAAGCTGTCACCCTGGATAGAGTGCTGTGGCATCACAGCTCACAGCAACCTCCAATTCCTGGGCTCAAGCGAGTCTCCTGCCTCCGCCTCCCAAGTGGCTGGGACTACAGGCGCCCGCCACAACGCCTGGCCAATTTTTGGTTGCAGCCGTCATTGTTGTTTGGTGGGGCCGGGCTGGATTTGAACCCGCCAGTTCAGGTGTATGTGGCTGGCGCCTTAGCCCGTTGAGCCATAGGCGCCGAGCCAAAGGTATCTTTTTGACATAATGATTTCTTTTCCTTTTAGACGATGCCCATTAGTGCAATTGCCGGATGTAATGGTAGTTCTATTTTATTTATTTATCATTATTTTTTTTTGGTTGTAACCGTCATTGTTTGGTGGGCCCGGGCTGAATTCGAACCTGCCAGCTCAGGTGTACGTGGCTGGCGCCTTAGCCCATTGAGCCTATTTATTTATTTTTTGAGATAGTGTCTCACTATATTGCGCTTGGAAGAGTGCTGTGACATCACAGCTCACAGGCTCACAGCAAACTCAAACTCTTGGGTTTAAACAATTCTCTTGCCTTAGCCTTCCAAGTAGCTGGGACTACAGGCACCCACCACAATGCTTGGCTATTTTTGTTGTTGTTGTTGTAGTTGTCATTGTTGTTTTTAGCAGGCCTGGGCTGGTTCGAACCTGCCATATGTGGCCGGCGCCCTAACCACTGAGCTATGGGGGCAGAGCCATTGTAGTTCTATTTTTAATTCTAAAAGAGCATTTTTAATATCTTTGTCCACCTAGGAGATTCCTCTCTATCCATCTTCTCAGCTCTGCTGTGGGACTTTCTTTAACACCAAACTATTCTTCAGCAGGCCTTTAGGGCAGTACCAGTTTGAGAACCAACTACAGTGTTCCTTCCTTTCTTCTTCTTTTTTTTTGTAGAGACAGAGTCTCACTTTATTGCCCTCAGTAGAGTGCCGTGGCATCACACAGCTCATAGCAACCTCCAACTCCTGGGCTTAGGCGATTCTCTTGCCTCAGCCTCCTGAGTAGCTGGGACTACAGGTGCCCGCCATAATGCCTGGCTATTTTTCTGTTTTGCAGTTCAGCCCAGGCCAGGTTTGAACCCGCCACCTTTGGGTTAGGCCAGGCCCTACTCGATGAGCCACAGGCGCCACCTCTTTTCTTTCTTCTTATTGCTCCTTTTCTTCATTCATTTTTATCATTCATTCACTTATTGGACATTAAGCACCTAATATTTGCTGGTCAATGGGAGTAATATGGAACACGACTCCTACCATCAAAAAGCCCTGTCTAGTAGGGGAAAACAAAGATGTAAACAAATAGAAAGAGTTGGTTGCAATGTAATGTATCAGTAAGCATTAGGAGTATGTCACACACAAGAGGCACACTTTGTTGGGGGTAGGGGAGGCAGGATTGTAAGGGAAAACTACAGAAATAAAAAATTGGCCTGTGGGGGCCAATTATAAGAGGGGTCAATACAGGGAGAATTAATAATCACCTGAAAGTGGAATTGTAGTAAATCAGAACAGTCTGCGTATTTTGGCTCTTTTGTGAAAGCAATGAGAGATGAGATTGGGAAAGAAGGCAAGGTTCTGCTCCTGAAGCGCCTTATAAACTATGTTAAATTCTGAGGCAGCACCGAGGTTCACGCCTGTAATCTGAGCACTCTAGGAGGCCAGTTCGGGAGATCCTTTGAGCTCAGGAGTTCTAGAACAGCCCGAGCAAAAGTTGGACCCTCCCCCACCTCTACTAAATAGAAAACAAAGCTAGCTGGGCGTTGACGGGGGCGCTCATAGTCCCAGTTCCTGGGGAGGCTGAGACAAGAGGATGGCTTAAGAGTTTGAGGGTGCTGTGAGCTACTATGACGCCAGGGCACTCTAATCAGGGCAACAGAGGGAGTCTGTCTCAAAAAATAACAATTAAAAAAAAAAAGAAAAAGAAGTTAGGCCAGGCTCCGTGGCTCACGCCTGTAATCCCAACACTCTGGAGGCCAACGTGAGGCGGATCTCCTGAGCTCACAAGAGTTGGAGACCAGACTGAGCTAGAGCGAGACTCCCGTTTCTAACAATGGGCCGGCATTGGTAGTCCTGGTGATTCGGGAGGCACAGGGAAGAGAATCAATCGCTTGAGCCCAAGAGATTGCTGTGAGCTATGATGCCACGGCAGTATACCGAGGGTGACAAAATGAGACTCTATCTCAAAAACAAACAAAAAACGTTGGGCTTATTCTGCAGATTTTCATCTGTATTTTATTTAATGGCTTCTCTAGGACTACAGGGAGGAAAAAAGGAGAGACCAGCTGGCTGTGACTGACCAAGCAAGAATTACTGAGAATCTGAACTTAAAAAGCTGTGAAAATAGTGAAGACAGGTTTTTATTTTTTTGGCTTTAATTTTTTTTTAATGTTTGTTTATTTTTGCTGAAACGATGCTTAAAATTTAAAAAATTTCTCCTCCTCCCCCTCAACCCTTTTCTAACTCAGAGGTACGTTGGAAAATTGAGTTTGATCTCCTTTCTTGCAGGTTTCGTTCCCCAGGTTGCACCCGATCACGCATTATCCGTGCTCACGCCTGTGCTTGGCACTTCAATCTCCTCCCGTTTCGAAACCGCTCTCTTCAAATCCTCTTTTATGTTGGAGTTTTCCGCCCGGGAATGGGGCGGGGGGTGTGAGGCTCGTGGGCAGAGCAGAAGTAACGTCACAAGTGATTAAACGCGACAGTTGGTAAAACCTAAGCCCACCGGGGAAGCCGGGACCGCCCGCCTCCTGCGGCGCCGCTCAGAGGGGCGGGGCGGAGGCGGGGTCTGGGGCGGAGCCGGTGTGGAGCCGAGGGCGGGGGAAGCCGGGGGGCGGAGTCTCAGACGGAGCTCGCCGGGTTCCTGTACCCTTAGAGCACTAGGTCGGATCTGGGGGCGGTTTCGGATTAGCAGTGGAGGTTTGAGACCAGGCCTTTGTCGCAGCTGAGGACTGCGGGCTTTTTGGTTCTGCATGGGCGGGGAGGGGCGGGGCCAGGGGCGGAGTTTTAAGCCCAGCCCTCGGGTTCTCATCTCTGATTGAGCGGAGCAGGTCCTGGGGCGGGTACTGCTCTGACTTTTGACAGTTGTCTCCCACAGCCGCATCCGAGTCCGGTGGGTTCAGGCTTGTGGCCCGGCTCTCTGCGCGTCCCCGTCCCCCTGTGGCCCTGTCCCCGGCCATGAAGCGCATATTCTCCTGCTCCAGCTCACAGGTGGCGGTAGGTGCCAAAATGTGTGGGTAAATGGGGGTGGGGTCCAAGCACTGTTGTGACAGAAGTCTTGAATGCTATCCTGGTGCACCATGGCCTTTTCTCTTTATTGATCTTACCAGCTCTTCCGCCCTTGCAATGCAGCCCCTCATCCTTGCCTTCTTCCTAGCCTCTGCCTAGTCTTCCTAACCTTTGGCCTCACTAGAGTCCTTTCCTTCCTTTGGTCCCTTTCTTCTCCTACCATCTACAGCCCTAATTGCTAGTGTGTTTTCTGCAACCCTGTCCTCTCTCCAAGATCCTCTTCCCTATTTCTCCTCTATCTTGCAGTACCGAACCACCCCCAAACATCTGCCCCAGTCCCTGCCCAGCCCTGTACTCCATTGTATCCCCAAGTCGGGCCCCACAGCCCCGTTTTTCAGTCCTGCCCTGTTCCCACCACCTTGCTCTCCCATATGGCCCTATTCTTGATGTTTCCTCCCAGCCCAACAAGTAATCCCTGAACCTTGTGCTAATTCTTCTTTACAGTCTCCTCTGTCCTTACCTCCATCCACGCCATGTCACTTCTACTCCCATCACCTGCATTGCCGGCCCTTAGACATCACTCCAAACCTCTTTCTAATTAGTGCTCCCTTGATAGCAGCCTTCTGTTCTCCCCTTAGACCTCTTCTCTGCTCTGCCCAATGATTGCCAAGTCCACTTTTCCCCTTTTGCTTGGGCCTCCTCCTACCTGCTCCCTGTGGGTTAATCTTGCAGCCTGGCTAGCCTGATAAGCACTGTCAGAAGATGTATAGTTGCCTGGCTGCTCCCCAAGGGACTGGGTGAGTTGCCTGCAGAATCCACCCCAGCCAGTTCACTGCAGTGTCTGTTAATCAGACTGGTTCTTGGGCCAGTCAAAGACTTCTGCTTCTCCCCAGGCTCTTCCTTTACCCTGAACTCTCACCAAGTTGTTTAGGGCTTGTGCTCTCTGATTCCTTTGATTGAGTCAGGGAAAGTGATGATGAGAGAAGAGGGTAGAGCACACTCACTCTAAGGGTTCTCAGCAGAAGTTATTCTGCTCCCCATGTTCTCCCAGAACAAAACACAAGAAAGAAGATTACAGAAGGTGCTGGTTCAGGGTGGATATTGCTTTTCTTTCTCTGAAGATGGCTTACATAGAGACCTCCTATCTGGATATGGAATTTTCTGTGGCGGTTAGGATTATGACTCCTTTAGAAGTGAATTAGCTAACAACTTGACTTACTGGTATCCCTTATAAGCAAACATGAGAGATGCTCAGTTAGGTCATTGAATGGGCAGGCCTCAGCATCCTGGAAGCAAGCTATGAGGCAAGAGTAGGAACTCTGTTGAGGCCTGTCTTTGTCCCACTTACATTTGCTTCTTCATTTAGTTTCCACACACTGATTAACCAGTCAAAAGGAATTTACTATTATAGATACCAGAAACTGAGGCTACCCAGACTGGTCTTACTCATAATACTTTTTTTTTTTTTTAATTCCTATGGAGTCTTCCCTAGTTCCTGAAAGTCCTCAGCCTTGCCATTCCTTTTCAGATTTGTGGAGTCTGCTTGCTCCTTAGGAATGGGGATTCTCCATTCTCCCTGATTCTCCAACCCTTGGGCAGTGTCTCCTTTTGAGGTGCTTGAGTGAGCAATGGGCTGCTCCTGGAAGGTGGAACCATCCCTCTTCCCTTCTTTTTTTTTGAGACAGAGCCTCAAGCTGTCACCCTGGATAGTGCTGTGGCATCACAGCTCACAGCAACCTCCAATTCCTGGGCTCAAGTGAGTTTCTTGCCTCCGCCTCCCAAGTAGCTGGGACTGCAGGTGCCCGCCACAAAGCCCGGCCATTTTTTGATTGCAGCAGTCATTGTTGCTTGGCGGGCCCGGGCTGGATCCGAACCCGCCAGCTCAGGTGTACGTGCCTGGCACCTCAGCTGCTTGAGCCACAGGTGCCGAGCCAGTATAAGATATTTTTGAGGGTATCTTACACAGGAGTTTACTCTGCCTAGGTAAGAAATGGATCCACTAAATAGATTTAAGTGGTTAGCACTTATCAGCTTAGAGAAATATCTATTGCATTTGAAATATTGAGAGTCAGGTCCTAGTTACTCCAGGAAAGCCTTTCTATTTCTTTTTCTTTTCTTTCTTTCTTTCTTTCTTTTTTTTTTTTTTTTTGTTGCAGTTTGGCCAGGGCTGAGTTTGAGCCTCCCCCTCGGTATATGGGGCCAGCACCCTACCTACTGAGCCACAGGCACCACCCAAGCCTTTCTATTTCCATTCACCAGAAGAAACTCTTTCTTTATCTGCTGGTGTGCTTCCATCTTGTTAGAATGCTTATTGGTACACAACCAGAGATAAAAGGAGGGTACAATTACTTCCACAAAAGTCCCCTAATCTCAGCTATAGTAATACAAAGTTTATACTTGTTACTGAGTCTGTAAATTAATTTGGTGATTGCTCCCTCAAGGGTGTGATGATAATCTGTGCCTCCTTTCCAAGATGCTGCAGTAAACTGTGGACTATATCTTGGAATTTGAAAGCATTCTCCCATCCTTTATCACAGCTTTATAGAGGTTTGGCATGAAGAATTTCCACTGATTCCCAAATCTTCTTAGTATAATGAGATTATGAGAAGTAAATTGGGTGAATTTAGACCTATCTAGCTGGAAAGAAACGTATCTACATTGCTAGTTAAGAAGCCCTTCTTCTATCTGTATAGCCTGCTTGTTATTCATTGGCTGATATGAGCAAGATCCCTTCTCCCCATTCTCCTAGCTGGAGAATTCTGAGCCCAGGAGCATCCAAAATGTGCCCAACAGGACCAGAAAGGATGACAATTGGAACGAATATTTATTGTGCATCTGCTATGTGATAGACACAGAACTGGATGCTTTATATGTTATTATATTATTAGGGAACAGAGCTTCAGAGATGTTGTTACATGTCTAAACTCACAGAGAGAGGAAGAGTTAGAATTAAGATTGTATTTATTTATTTATTTATTTATTTTTGAGACAGAGTCTGACTATGTGCCATGGTGTCACAGCTCACAGCAACCTCAAACTCTTGGGCTTAAGTGATTCTCTTGCCTTAGTCTCCCAAGTAGCTGGGACTATAGGTGCCCGCCACAACACCTGGCTATTTTTTGTGGCAGTTGCCATTGTTGTTTAGCTGTCTTGGGCTGGTTTCAAACCCGCCACCCTTGGTGTATGTGGCTGGCGCTGTAACCACTGTGCTACAGGCGCCAAGCTGAATTAAGATTTTAAATGGAGAACTTCAAGTTGAGGTCAACTGATTGCAGTACTGTGTGGTGGAGACATAGTTCCAGCTCTCTGCTTTTGCTGGAGGTGAGCTGGTACACATGGGGCACTGGAAAATGTGTTCTTAATGTTAAAGTCTGCTAGTATGGGGGGGCATAATTTTGCTTGTTTATCCAGAGATGCTTCTCTATACAGGGAATAGAGTCTGAGGGTGGGTGACATTGCCCTGGAGGCAGGTGGAGACTATCTGGAAATAAGTAAACCTTTTGACTTATAGTAGTGTGGTCTGGTTGTGAGAACTAGAATTGGACAGCATGTGGCCTGGGTTCTAATTCTTGCCACTCTTGTGTGTAATCCTGGACAGTTATTTAACCTCAGTACTCCTCTGTTTCTTTTTCTGTCAGAGAGAGAGAGAATGTTATGAGTCCTAAGTACTTTCCAGGGATGTTGAGAAGCTACTTGAAACAGTACTTGAAAGGGTTGTGAAGAGCTACAGGGCTGTCCAAGAGTATTACCTCAGGGACTATCTAACCTGGATAACTGTATGGTGTGGGCATCTTTCCTGTTGTTGATTAATAATTTGCCCTGACTATAAGGTCTGGGTACGGTGGCTCACACCAGTATCCTAGAACTCTAGGAGGCTGAGGCAGCAGGATCCCTGGAGCCCAGGAGTTGAAACCAGCCTGAACAAGAGTGACCCTGTCTGTACTAAAAATAGAAAAACTCACTGGGTGTTCTTGGCTGGTGCCTATAGTCCCAGCTACTCAGGAGACTGAGGCAAGAGAGTCACTTGAGTCCAAGAGATTGAAGTTGCTGTGAGCTATGACACCACAGCTCTCTACCCAGGGCAACAGAGGAGACTCTATCTCAAAATAACAACAACAACAGTAATAATAATAATAATTTGCCCTGGCTATGTAAACAGTCTTTTAAAATGAGTTACTGGGATTCCACAGACCTATTTTCATCCCCCTTGCCCGGCCTATAGCCTCTTTCTTATTAGAGATTATACCTCATAAATTCAATGTGCCACCACCAATTCCATACTACTTGCTGTTTTGTTGTAAGCATGCCATACATTTGTGTGGCTTCTTAGAGTTTACAAGGAGATTTTATATACAGTAGCTTGTTTAGTAGTCACAACATGATGAGGTAGTCATTATTAACCCACATTTTATAGATGAGGAAACAAGTTAGAGGTGTTTAATAGCTTAGTCTGGGTTCACATGGCTGAGAACATAGCTGACCCAGGCCCCAAACTCAGAATAGCTGACAAAGTATTCACCTAGAGTCCTTTCACCATACCACAGATCTCTGCATTGAGCCTTTCCTTCTTTCCTTTCCCTTCTCTGGACCAAACCAGGCTCTTCTGTATTTTCAGGCCTGGGTGTTTTTACATAGCTGTCTCTTTCACATCTAGTAATGCTCCAATTATTGTAATGACTCCATTACTAGCAAAACTCAAGTTGAAACGACAGAACAATGCATATCCAGGTGTGGCTGCTGTTTGGGACAGCTGCTCCCTGCCAGGGACACTGGGAGCTGGGTGGGGACAAGGGGAGCTGCCTCTTCTGTCTCCTCAAGCATAGCTAGAGACCTATCTTTGTTTTTTTTTTGCTACTGTTGCCATGGAAAGGGAAGTGAGACTAGCTAAAGGGTATAGATATGACATGAGCAAAGAGAAACTCTAGCTTCTCCTCTCAATTTTGGGGCCCAAGCCCATGGGTAGAAATGGTATGGGCAGGTATTTGGAGTCCTAGTGGTAACCTGAGCTATGTGCCTTGGTTTACTACTCAAGAAGTGAGAACAAAAGGCAGGGCAGCAGATAACAATGTGAGTCCACTTAGTAGTGGTGAGGTGGCCTCAGTTTGCTTAGAGCAGCAGTTCTCAACCTGTGGGTCATGACATTTATTTATTTATTTATTTATTTTGAGACAAAGCCTCAAGCTGTCACCCTGGATGGAGTGCTGTGGCATCACAGCTCACAGCAACCTCTAATTCCTGGATTCAAGCGAGTCTCTTGCCTCCGCTTCCCAAGTAGCTGGGACTACAGGCATCGGCCACAACGCCCAGCCATTTCTTTGTTGCAGCCATCATTGTTGTTTGGCGGGCCAGGGCTGGACTCGAACCTGCCAGCTCAGGTGTATGTGTCTGGCGCCTTAGCCCGTTGAGCCACAGGCGCAGAGCCCATGACCCCTTTTTAACAATGACAATATATTGTGAAGGTTGAGAACCACTGGCCTAGAGAGCGAAAGGAACAGGGGATATAGGTAGGATTGCTTTGAAGTTGGACACTTAACAACAACACTAATCATAATGATGATAGAGATTTAAATGCTATGTGTTCGGCACTCATAAACACTTTTTTTTTTGTAGAGACAGAGTCTCACTTTATTGCCTTCGGTAGAGTGCTGTGGCATCACATTGCTCACAGCAACCTCCAACTCCTGGGCTTAGGTGATTCTCTTGCCTCAGCCTCCCGAGTAGCTGGGACTACAGGCACCCGCCACAATGCCCGGCTATTTTTCTGTTTTGCAGTTCGGCCGAGGCCAGGTTTGAACCCGCCAACTTCTGTATATGGTGCCGGTGCCCTACTCATGAGCCACAGGCGCCACCCTCATAAACGCTTTTTAATTCATCAGTCCAGGCACCTTTTGGCTCAGACCTGACAGTAGCTGGCAATAGTTCATGGTGGCATATTTGTTGGTTAATATTTATTTGCTGGCCCACCTAAGAAGGACTAAATGATCTGGGGTGAGTGACTTATGGAACAGTGAAAGGACCCAGAGATGTTCCTTTTCTCTTGCTTGGCATCCTAACCATGTCCCTCTTTTCTTTCTCCATACCACCCCCATTCCCTGTATTCATACAATTTGTGGCTCACACAGGTGGAGAGATGGAATCGTCGTGATCAGAAGCTGCTGGAGGCAGTGCAGCAGGGGGATGTGGGACGCGTGGCTGCCCTGGCGTCTAGGAAGTCAGCCCGGCCCACCAAGCTAGACTCCAATGGCCAGTCCCCGTAAGTCCTCCCACTCCTGCCCCTGGAATGTGGTTTCTTTGGAAAGTCTCAGACTTCAATATGATATCAGACCACAGAATGCCTACAACTTTAGAATGCTTTTTGTTGTCTTAGTTAGCAAGCATATCCATAGACCTTTGCTACCTGTGGAGTGCTACACAGAATGAGGGACAAAGGGAGGTTCCTGAGCTCCATCTACTTCACAGCCTGAACAACACTGACTGAAGAAGTATATAAATCCTATTAAATTAACAGACAATGAATACACACACTAAATAGAGTATTTCTTTATTGCACAAGTAAGAGGGTATGTATGCTTGGCAAATTAGAAATAAAATAGGAGCCACAGAGGCTACTATGTACATGCCTAGAGGGAGAGATGAGGATAAGGAAAATGTTACCTTGTCTCTGCCCAAATCAGTTTTCACATGTCCAGCCTTCAACTTCAACTCTGGTTAACTTTCTGTGACACTTTCAGTTCCGCTAAATGTTCTGTGCTCAAAGAGGGAGGTAATTGTATGTTCCCTGGATACCTCAGCCATAAAGTCCGAGATTCCTTAAGATCTGTAACTCTTTTTTTTTTTTTTTGAGACAGAGCCTCAAACTGTCACCCTGGATAGAGTGCTGAGGCATTACCAGCTCACAGCAACCTCCAATTCCTTGGCTCAAGCGAGTCTTTTGCCTCCGCCTCCCAAGTAGCTGGGACCACAGGCCCGGCCACAATGCCCGGCCATTTTTTTTTGTGGTTGCAGCCGTCATTGTTGTTTGGCGGGCCTGGGCTGGATTCGAACCCGCCAGCTCAGGTGTACCTGGCTGGCGCCCTAGCCCGTTGAGCCACAGGCGCCGAGCCAAGATCTGTAACTCTTTGTTTATTCCAGATAGAGTCTCACTTTCTTGCTCCCGGTAGAGTGCCATGGCGTCATAGCTCCAAACAACCTCAAAGTCTTGGGCTCAAGAGATCCTCATGGGGCTCGGCGCCTGTGGCTCAAGCGGCTAAGGCGCCAGCCACGTACACCTGAGCTGGCAGGTTCGAATCCAGCCTGGGCCCACCAAACAACAATGATGGCTGCAACCAAAAAATAGCTGGGCGTTGTTGGGGGCGCCTGTAGTCCCAGCTACTTGCCGTCTGTAGTCCCAGCTACTTGCGAGGCGGAGGCAGGAGAATCGCTTGAGCCCAGGAGTTGGAGGTTGCTGTGAGCTGTGATGCCACTGCACTCTACCCAGGGTGATACCTTGAGGCTCTGTCTCAAAAAAAAAAGAGAGATCCTCTTGGCTCAACCTCCCAAGTAGCTGGGACTATTGGCTCCCGCCACAACACCCAGCTGTTTTTTTCAGAGTCCTGTTCTTGCTCTTGCTCTGGCTGACCTTGAACTCGGGAGCTCAAGTGATCTACCCACCTTTGCCTCCCAAAGTGCTAGGATTACAGGTGTGAGCCACCCAGCCTAGCCAGACCTGTAGCATTATTTGTTGTTGTTGTTATTTTGAGACAGAGTCTCACTATGTCACCCTCAGTAGAGTGCCATGGAGTCACAGCTCACAGCAACCTCAAACTCTTGGGCTTAAGTGATTCTCTTGCCTCAGCTTCTCAAGTAGATGGGACTAAAGGCGCCTGCCACAATGCCCAGCTAGTTTTTGTTGCAGTTGTTTAGCTGGCCTAGGCTGGGTTTGAACCCGCCAGCCTCAGTGTATGTGGCTGGTGCCATAACCACTGTTCTATGGGTGCTGAATCAGACCTGTAGCTCTTATTTCTATCTATGCCTCCAGCTTCCCCTGACTTTATGACAGATATATAGCCTTCTCTTTCTCGGGGAGACCGGCTGAGGGAGCATCCCTTTCTGGTTTTGGGATTGGCTTTGGGGTAGGGAGCATAGCAAGCCGTGCGTATTAAGATTGTCTCACTCCTCAGCCTTTCTTTGCTTCATCTTCTGCCTCTTGGCCTTGATTCTGGCAGATTTCATCTGGCAGCCTCGAAAGGCCTGACAGAGTGTCTGACTATTCTGCTTGCAAATGGGGCTGACATCAACAGCAAGAATGAGGATGGTGAGTTACTCTGAGCACTGGGCCACACTGCTTGCTTGTCCCTTTATAGCAGCTATGGAGGCCAGTGCTAGGCCCTGCTCGGGGTTTCAACTGTAACCTTTACTTTTCACTTCAGTAAATTCTGGCCAGCATACCTCCAAGGGTTCTCCTCCCTGTAAGCTTGGGTATACCTCACCCCCACTCCCACCTTCATCACAGGTACCAGGTACTTGGGGAACAGGAATTTCTGGCCCAGTGTGGCTGACAGCTCCTCTCTCTAATCTCCTGATTATCTGTGCGTCTCTTACCTCCCTGTGAGTCATCTGCATGCATGGGGCCACCCACCCTCCCTCTCTCCCTCTTTGTTTCCAGGAAGCACTGCCTTGCACTTGGCCACCATCTCCTGTCAGCCACAGTGTGTCAAGGTCCTACTTCAGGTAAGAGCAAACCTTTGATATTACTCTTGTGTGGGAAAGAAATGAACCCAGAGTCTCCTTTGTCTGATAGTTACAAGCACTAGTTGGCCAAATGTATTCCTCTCATCCCTGTATATGAGAGCTGATAGTCATCTGTTCATTTGTTCACAAACATTTGTTTAACACGTACTATGTGCAGGCATCATACTTGATACTGCCCTTGAGAGTGGGTCAAAGCAGAGTTTCCAGGGACTATTGACCTTTTCCATTGGCACAGCCACTGCAGAGATGACTGCTAGCTACAATGAAAGGCAGGTGGAAGGAGGGCAGAGGTGTTCAAATTAAATCAAAGCCTTACTGTCTGTTTTTGTAGTTGTTTGCTTGTTTTTTTGTTTGTTTTGAGACAGAATCTTGATCTGTCACCTGGGCTAGCATAAAGAGAAATATGCACAAAATGACATATGGACAATTTATAAATAAGTCTCTAAAAGTGCAAAAGGCATAATTACTTTAATAGGCCATTGGACAAACGGATGTTCTGTTTTTATTCTTCTTGATTCTTTCCAGCTTGCAAATTTATGACTCTAAAGTACCAGCCATGGACTCAGATGTCATTTTCCCTAATGTGTTTATTTTCCTAGCATCTCATTTTTCTTAGGCCCTAGGATTAGAATCCAGGGCTGAAATTCAAGGCTGCCTATCATTAGCAGGGAATGAATAGGGCGTGGCTGGTAGAGGGCCTCCTCCAGAACATTGGCCCTTCCCCATGTTACCGTGGAAATCAGTAACCCAACAGGGGGTATAGGATAAGGACATTAATGCCAAGCTCCATGCTGCTTCCCTTTGTGGCCATTTGCAGCATGGTGCTAATGAAGATGCTGTGGATGCAGAAAACCGTAGTCCATTGCACTGGGCAGGTGTGTGCCAGGGGACTGGTAGGAACAGGGCTGCAGGGACTACCGGGTGGGAAAGGGAAGGGGAGGAGAGGGAAGGGTAGCTAGGACCAACCATTGAAATGGTTAGAGGGGGCTTGGTGCCTGTGGCTAACGGGCTAAGGCTCCAGCCATGTACAACTGAGCTGGCGGGTTGGAATCCAGCCTGGGTCCGCCAAACAACAATGATGGCTGCAACCAAAAAATGGCTGGGTGTTGTGGCGGGCACCTGTAGTCCCAGCTACTTGGGAGGCAGAGGCAAGAGACTCACTTGAGCCCAGGAATTGGAGGTTGCTGTGAGCTGTGATGCCAC
>CAUYON010091556.1:0-13485 GCA_963573935.1 Arctocebus calabarensis
GTAGTCCCAGCTACTCGGGAGGCTGAGGCAAGAGAATTGCTTGAGCCCAAGAGCTGGAGGTTGCTGTGAGCAGTGTGACGCCACGGCACTCTACCCAGGGCGATAAAGTGAGACTCTGTCTCTACAAAAAAAAAAAAAAAAAAAAAGTTCTCAAGATGACTCCACCTCAGTGGCCAATATCATTAACACTTTCAAATGCCCCCATGTCATATTTATTAATCCTTCCATAGCATAGGAGATTTTTTGTGAAGTACTTCCTTTCTTTTTTCTTTTCTTTTTTTTTTTTTTTTTTGGAGAGGGGATCTCACTCTTGCTCAGGCTGTTCTACAACTTCTGAGCTCAAATGATCCTCCCACCTCGGCCTCCCAGAGTGCTAGTTTTACAGGTCGTGTGAAGTACCTTTTATTTATAACAATTTATGTTGAGCACATTGACATTAATAATATTTAATGGCCTTCTAATTTGATATTATTATGCTTAGTAAAAACATATTCAATAAAATTAGTAATTTGTATACTATGTGTGCTACCACTATTACTCCAAGTTTCAAAACCTGGGAGTCTCTGCAGCATATTCTCTGTACTTAGTGGTTGAAAAGTCCTGTTGAGGGTGGCACCTGTGGCTCAAAGGAGTAGGGCGCCAGCCCCATATACCAGAGGTGGTAGACTCAAACCCAGCTCCAGCCAAAAACTAAAAAAAAAAATAAAAAGAGAGAGAGAAAAGGAAAGACTGAGTCTTCTACATGAAGGTTTTTATATCTATCCCCCACTTTCACCCTCGCTATTATGACCCTAGTCTAGGCAAACATTACCTGACACCCAGATATTTGCAAATGCTTCCTAAGTGACTTCCCCAACTCTACTTTCTTGCCCTTCTCCAGCCTTTCTTTACCTCAAAGGCAGATTAATCCCCTCAAGCACAACTCTGTCCTGTGACCAGGTAGCTTTCCCTTTCAAGACCCAATATCTGTGCACTGCCAAAAAGTAAATATGATCCATGTGTACCCTCATATTAATGAGGGGTGGGGGGCGGGGAGGAAGGAGTTGGGGTGAATTCCCTTTCCTGAAGGATCTTAACCTCACTAATACTTTCAAAGGAATTCCTACTGTGGTCTCAAATTACACTGAATGGCAAAGAAAATCCCTTCCAACTTTAAAATCCTACAATACTTTTCCAACTTTACCCCTTACTGCTTTCATAATCATTTCTCTCCAACATTTCAAAAAATTGTTCCCTCAACACACCTTTCCCACCTGAAAGGCTTAGCAGAGATGTTTTAGACAAAATACAGTTTCTATTTTCTTATGACAAAAGAAAGGAGGAAGCACCTATTATAACACATTGCCAAGTAAGAAACCCACATGGAAAGATTTGAAGAAATTCTCTAATTGACATCTTAGTAAAGCAAATTTTTTTTTTTTTTTTTTTTTTTGAGACAGAGTCTCACTATGTCACCCTAGGTAGAGTGCCATGGCATCATAGCTCACAGCAATCTCAAACTCCTGGGCTTAAACGATTCTTTTGCCTCAGCCTCCCAGTAGCCGGGACTACAGAAGCCCCCCACAATGCTCGGCTATTTTTTGTTGTTTTTGCAGCCGGGTTCGAATCCACCAGCCTCCGTGTATGTGGCTGGCACTGTAACCACTGTGCTACAGGCATTGAGCCAAAGCAAATAATTTTTAAAAGACAGCCATTTATCTTTTTAATAGCCTGAATTTCCATATCTCAAATTTGTTTAAAATGCAGATCATCCGGAATCATACTAAGTATACTAAACTAAAATAAATTCCATGGCTTGGCACCTGTAGCTTAGCAGTTAGGATGCCAGCCACATACACCAGAGCTGGCGGGTTCGAATCTAGCCCAGGCCTGCCAAACAACAACAACTACAACCAAAAAATAGCCAGGCATTGTGGCGGGCATCTTTAGTCCCAGCTACTTGGGAGGCTGAGGCAAGAGAATCACTTAAGCCTAAGAGTTTGAAGTTGCTGTGAGCTGTCACACCACAGCACTCTACCAAGGGTGACAGAGTGAGACTCTGTCTTAAAAAAAAAAAAAAGAAAATATTGCCCATAATCTTAAAATTACTTTAAAATACACAGTTTCATGAGTATTTGCAAACATTTTCCGTAGCCTTAGCTCTTTTATACTAGCTAACTTTACTCAACTCCAAGATTCACTTTATCAACAAAGGTGGAAGGTCTAGGCAAGGGTCCTCAAACTACGGCCCATGGGCCACATGTGTTGGTGTGAATTGTATTTGTTCCCGTTTTGTTTTTTACTTCAAAATAAGATATGTGCAGTGTGCATAGGAATTTGTTCATACTTTTGTGGTTTTTTTTTAACTATAGTCCGGCCCTCCAAAGGTCTGAGGGACAGTGAATTGGCCCCCTGTTTAAAAGTTTGAGGCTGCCTGATCTAGAGGCTAAGGAATTTTCAAAATATAGCACGAATATTGCCAAGCTCCCTAAGAAGCACTAAAACCAAAAACTGATAATACCTATGTATGGCACACATGATTCATGTGTTTGAAAAGTCATTCATTTCATTCAGCAGAACCTCCCTAGTTGACCACCCCCCACACAGTGACCACCTCCTTAAATTGGCCTAATTTTCACAGATCAGACACACACCACATGCACATATCAGTACAGTAGGCCTTGTTCCTTATGTTGGCCACATCTGTTGACCAGTTTGTTACAGACACTTGGGTGGTCAACTT
This sequence comes from Arctocebus calabarensis, assembly GCA_963573935.1. NCBI lineage: Eukaryota > Metazoa > Chordata > Mammalia > Primates > Lorisidae > Arctocebus > Arctocebus calabarensis. The sequence goes on from CAUYON010091556.1 coordinate 2,723, forward strand.
ACCAAGAGGGTCTACTCTTCTATTGGGAAAAACTAAGAATGTGCATTTAAGAGGGTCTGCAAAAAGATACAAAGTAAGTAGAAACAATGCCAAATAAACTATAGTTAACTATTTAATTTTCACTGCAAGTAAAATACATACACTCAGAGTAAGAAATTACAGATACAAATTCCTTCCAGGTATCAACTACTTTTCTGGAGAGGTGAAATAGCAATAAAGAAATGTAAGTGTACTGACAGGTTTTTAACAGTAGGAAACACACAGATATATTAAAAATCACCCTGAGAGAGACAGCAGCAATGCGATCTCAGCAATGACAACAATGACAGTAAAGTTTCCACAGTCCTGCAGGTCTTACCACACTCAATCTAATTACCTTGCAGTGAAATATGGAGATCGTCGATGCCTAAGGAAACCTGTCCGTCCTCGGCAGGAAGCACAGAACTAGATGCCATTCTGTGACTTGGTGCAGATTATATCATGTTCATCTCAGTCAAAGAAGTAACCTGAAAGTGAAATGGATACATGTCTGTTAGCAACGCTAGAGCTCCGCGTCTCTAGCAAACATGCCTTTCCAGAAAACAAAAGCAGCCCAAACCACCCTCCGTATGGCTTTCTAGCGAGCACTTCCACAGTTCATGAAGAACAAAGTAACTACGCCTTCTTTTCTGATTATAATCAAGATTTTGCCCTGTGACCCATTCATGCCCTTTAAAGTTGTTTTCAGAACGCAGAAGAGTGTTCTGGTGGTGAAAGGAAAGCTCTGTGATTAGATTTAACTGTCTACAGGAAGTAAAGTGGACACAACACTGATATTATACTCAGGGGCTGCTGTGTGTGGTATTAACCTTCAACTTGCAAGCATTTTCTTTAAAACATTTTTTTTACCTTAGTTCCTTTCTGCTCCATAAATGTTGCCACTTACTTGCAACAAGAAGAGCTGACCCTACAGAGCTTGCAAAGTGAAACTAAAAAAGAATATTTTGGTGAGGTATTTATTATATTAAATTCTTTTCTCGTGGGCTTATTTTTCCCATCTGCACATTTCTTCCCCTATCCCCACCTTGACTCTTAAAGAACCCTTCCGGTAAGAGTAAGTTTTATTTTATAACTCTTTAAAAGCCCTGATAGATAAAATCACTATATGTAAACTATGTCACTATTACTTCCTGCAGGTTGAAAATAAAAACACTGACTTCTCTGACCATACACATAAAACAAACCAAACATAAAAATATAAAATGTGGTGGGGGAGGGGGCTCGGCACCCGTAGCTCAGTGGGTAGGACACTAGTCACATGCACTGAGGTTGACAAGTTTGAACCCAGCCCAGGCCTGCTAAACAACAATGACAACTACAACAAAAAAATAGGCAGGCATTGTGGCGGGTGCCTGTAGTCCCAGCTGCTTGTGGGGCTGAGGCAATGGAATTGCTTAAGCCCAAGAGTTTGAGGTTGCTGTGAGCTGTGACACCACAGCACTCTATCCAGAGCAACATAGTGACGCTCTATCTCAAAAATAAAAAATAAAAATAAAACGTATGAGGGGATGGGCAAAGAATAGATAAATATATATATAGCTTTGTGATCAAGTATTGCAAAATGTTAGTTTTAGAATCTATGTGTTAAATATATGTGTTCACTGTCAAGTCCTTCAACTTTGCTGTACATTAGAAATTTTTCATAAAAAATGCTGGGAGGAAAAGTACAAAATAAATCTAAGGCCAACAGTTAGATACAAGCAATCACATTAAATATTAAATAGAACACTTTTTTTAAAATACAAAGAATCATTAAACAGTTCATGCTACAGATGACCACAAAAATCTATCAGTCCTATTTCTCATCAAATACCTTTCATTGTCTCTCCTACAATTCACAGTTAAAGATTTTCCTACTAAAGAAACTTTACTAAAGAAAGATTATGTTGTTTATCCTCTGAATTAAGATGAATCAGAATCACCCTGAAGTAACAGTGTTGCTATACTGAATTGATACAATTCTACCCCAAAGGAAAGGTCTACTAGTTCAAGGTGAGCTTACCCAGCCAGGACTGATAAAGATACAAACACCTGTAGTTTTGTGATATATGAGGACCTCCACTGTCCCTTCCCATACCCTAGGACTCTTGAACACAAAGCAGAAACAAAGTACTTATTCACTTTGACAGCAGAAAAAGTGAATTTTAGAATGAATTTCCTAAGGGCACTTATTATTCCATGACAGAGCTATAAAAAAAAAAAAAAAGGCTAATAACAATAGATGAATAGCAGCAACCACTTAGATACACAGCACTTACTAGATACAGGCACTGTTCTGAGCACCTTGCACATACAACCTCCTTTAACCTTTATAACAACTATATGAGTTAAGAACTATAATTATATATTTGAAAGGCAAAACTGAGATACACAAACATGGCAGTTATCTAAGAACACACAGCTAATAAATGAGGGAGCCAAGACTTCAATCCAGATGATCCTGGCACCAGAGTTCATGCTCTAAACCAGTGGTTCTCAACCTGTGGGTCGTGACCCCTTTGGGGGTCTCCTGCATATCAGATATTTACATTACGATTCATAATAGTAGCAAAATTACAGTTATAAAGTAGTAACAAAAATAATTTTATGGTTGGGGGGTCACCACAACATGAGGAACTGTATTAAAAAGTTGCTGCATTAGGAAGGTTGAGAACCACTGCTCTAAACTAATACATTGCCAGGTCTGGTGGCTCACATTTCTAATCCTAGCACTCTGGGAGGCCGAGGTGGGTGGACTGCTTGAGTTCAGGAGCTCAGAGACCAGCCTGAGCATGTGCAAGACTCTCCTCTACTAAAAATAGAAAAACTAGATGGACATTGTAGCAAGCACCTGTAGTCACAACTACTCAAGAGGCTGAGGCTAGAGGATTGCTCAAGCCAAAGTCTGAGGTGGCTGTGAGCTATGACACCACAGCACTCTACTCAGGGTGACAGAGAGAGACTCTGTCTCAATAAGTAAATAAATAAATAAATAAATAAACAAACAACAAAACACATGTTACCTCCTGAAAAGCTAGCAAAAGTTTGCTATATATCATTTATCCTTGCCTTCATTCATTTACTCAATGAGCATTTATATTGAGCTAGATGCTGCTTAAGAAATTCAGTCTTCTAAAAATGATGTTGAATAAACAGAATATTAAGCAGAATCCTTTAAGAGGTATATGTAGAGGGTAAGCTAGAAGCAAAAGAGAAGGCATGCCCCATCACTTGAATGTGGAGATGGTTGTGGCTATCAGGAGTTGCAGTGGACTGAATTCTTATGTTCATATTCTTATGAATTTGCATGTGGAAATCTAATCCCCAGTGTAACAGCATTTAGGCACTAAGGCCTCAAGGAGATCTCATGGAAGATGCCCAAAAGAGATCCCTTGTCTCTTTCACCATGTGAGTTAGAGTGAGAAAACAGACCCTTATTAAACAATAAATCTGCTAGCGCCTTGACCTTGAACTTCTGAGAATCCAGAACTATGAGAATTAGATTTCTATTGCTTACAACTACCCAGTTTATGGTGTTTTGTTATAGCAGCCCAAATCGACTAAATAAGGAGTATACTTTTTCTTTTTTTTTGAGACAGAGCCTCAAGCTGTCACCCTGGATAGAGTGCTATGGCATCACAGCTCACAGCAACCTCCAATTCCTGAGCTCAAGCAAGTCTCCTGCCTCCGCCTCCCAAGTAGCTGGGACTACAGGCGCCCGCCACAACGACTGGCCATTTTTTGGTTGCAGCCGTCATTGTTGTTTGGCGGGCCCGGGCTGGATTCGAACCAGCCAGCTCAGGTGTACGTGGCTGGCGCCTTAGCCCATTGAGCCACAAGTGCCAAGCCCCAGGAGTATACTTATTATAAAACAACGTTTTACCCCAAATCCCATCCACACTAGCATTATTTGGATGGTACCTTGAATTTGGTAAGAAGGTCTCTAAGAACCACTTATTTTCATCCAATACTAATCAAATGTAATATAAAGTAACAAATGGAAGAGAAACAATAATTTAACATATTGATATAAAAACTAAAACCAAACTGGGCACAGTGGCTCATACCTATAATGCTAGCACTCTGGGAGGCCAAGGCAGGAGGATCATTTGAGCTCAGGAATTCAAGACCAGCCTAAGCAAGAATAAGACTGTCTCTATTAAAAATAGAAAAATTAGCTGGGTGTGGTGTATACCTGTAGTCTCAGCCTCTTGGGAGGCTCAGCCAGGAGGAGTTTAATATTGTAGTGATCTGTGATGACACCACTGTACTCTATCCTGGGTGAAAGAGACTCTGTCTCAAAAAAATATATAATAAATGAATAATAAAAATAAAACCAGAACAATAAGGGTACATTGATAACCAGAAAATCAAGAAATATTCCAGTCCTAAACTGGTATATGGGTTTCACTATATTATATATTTGTAGGAAAATACCAGGCATTGTGGCAGGCCCTTGTAGTTCCAGACACCCAGGAGACCAAGGCAGGAGGATCACTTGAGTTTAAGAGTTTGAGGCTAGACTTGGCAATATAGTAGAAGCCCATTTCTAAAAAATATTTTTTAATAAAAATTTTTTAAAAATAGAATATAAAGTTGTAGGAAGAAAAATGGATAAAATGATAGGTGCCCCCCCAAAAGAGTCTAAACCTTAAAATAACTAGATATCTGAGAAGTTTCTGTTTTTAGCCATGAAAATGTATTAGCAAAGTCAATGAAATATAACTTTTTCTTTCCTAGAGATTTTCTTAGCGCTTCTAAAAATATCCACCAACAGTAAAGAAACTATGAAGACTGAATGAATCAATTGGAAGAGTTAGGTGACTGACTCACGTACTGTCTTGGTATTGTTATTTATCAAAACATGCTACAGGAGTCATGAGGATGGGATTAAAGACAATTTTTGATGACTTCCAACACAATTGTTTTTGGTGAAAAACAGGGAGAAACCATTGACATTTCCAGAAAGGAAAATTTATCAAGTAGGGTCCATGATAAATTGGAACAGAGTATGGAAGAAAAGCTTAGAGAGATTACTGAAGATCTGAATTGAGAAGCTAGAAAGACTATGAAGAAAGAAAGTAGAAAGGGGAGTGAAGGTAGAAAGGGGGTTTGGCCAAGAGCTCTGATGAGTCACAGAGGTCACCGTTAACAAAAGCCCCAGAATCCTGAGGGGGCACAAAACGGCTTGCTGGGGTAAACCCCAGCCCAGAAGAGACCCTCAGAGCTTTACTTTTCCCTTTCAAATAAAAGTTACCACATCAGAGAACAAAACCAGGGTTTAGAATGAAAATAAAAAATGAGACAATTCTTAAAAGTGAGTGACATCTTCAGGAACAAAACCAAGCTTGGGTAAAAAATTAATGTAATAGCATTAAAGCTTCTAACACATGAATTGTGTTTTAAAAATTAATGTAAATTAATACACAAAGTTTTAGAAATGGCATGAGCTATTTCGAAATAACTGTGGTTTGCTTATGTAATATATTCTTAATATGCCTGTGGTTATTATCTTCAAAACCTCAAAACTCTAGTAAATTTCCCCCTTTTGAAGAAATGTTGGCATTTACTCCTGTTACTACAATATTGTCAACTAAAAAATGAAATTTGAACAGAGATTATCTCAAATGAATAGGATTAGGGGTGATTTCTATTTTCTTTTTTTTTTGCTTCTCTGTCTTTTCAAAATTCCAAATGATGCATGTATACTTCTAGTGAAATAAGAAAAATATTTTTGCTTTTATTTTAATAAAATGACAACACAGGCTCAGCGCCTGTGGCTCAACAGGCTAAGGCACCAGCCATGTACACCTGAGCTGGCGGGTTCAAATCCAGCCCGGGCCCGCCGAACAACAATGACGGCTGCAACCAAAGAATAACCAGGCGTTGTGGCGGGCGCCTGTAGTCCCAGCTACTTGGGAGGCGGAGGCAGGAGACTCTCTTGAGCTCAGGAATTAGAGGTTGCTGTGAGCTGTGATGCCACGGCACTCTACCCAGGGTGACAGCTTGAGGCTCTGTCTCAAAAAAAAAAAAAAAAACTGACAACACAAATGGGGAAGAAGATATTACTTAGTTCAGATTCAGTTCTTCAGTCCATATGCTATAGAACTATATCTTCATAATGAGAAAAAACACGTTTTTAAAGAAAGATATATTTTAAAAATTCTTTGAGTTTGTCAGAAATTCTCAGAAAATATTTCCAAAAGCCTTCCTAATAGCTCAGTGAGTCTTTCATTTCCTCATTACTAGTATGTAAATAAGCCCTACTGATCTAACAGCAATTGCGGAAAACTCACTTTATCAATAGTGAAAAAGAAGTATCTATCCTATCTTTAAAGACTGATCATGCAGGGCACAGTGACTCGTGCCTATAATCCCAGCATTTGGGGAAGCTGAGATGGGAGGATCACTTGAGCCCAGGAGCTCAAGCTCAAGGCCAGCCTAGGCAATACAGCAAGACCCCAACTCTATTCCTTATTTAAAATTTAAGGGGGAAAAAGGTTGACCAGAAGGTGTATTGTAGCAGAATATATTAAGAACATTCATGCATTTCATTAACAGAGTGATTTAAATAACAGCATTTTCCCTGGAGCATCTCCTAATCTTCAGCCCTCTCATGTCATTTATGGTCCACTAGGAATTCTGAAAGATCTTTTGATCAGTTAAGTAACAGAGCTATTCCTAGAAACAGACAGTTATTAACTTCTGTCTACTTACAAATTCATAATAGAAAGTTAGTGAAACATTCACAATAAGCTTCTTTATCTTTCTCCCATTAATTTTTCCTACCTTTGCTATCATTCACCCTGTAGTCATGATTTAACCAGAATCAATGGGTGCAAATTCCCAGGCCAGGTGATTTATAAAGTCTGCTCTACTATCTCTTCCTTGAAGCCTTATTCTTTTTTTTGTTTTTTTTTTTGTAGAGACAGAGTCTCACTTTATCGCCCTCGGCAGAGTGCCGTGGTGTCACACAGCTCACAGCAACCTCCAACTCCCAGGCTTAGGCGATTCTCTTGCCTCAGCCTCCCGCGTAGCTGGGACTACTGGTGCCCACCATGACGCCGGCTATTTTTCTGTTTCGTAGTTTGGCCAAGGCCGAGTTTGAACCCGCCACCTTCGGTATATGGGGCCGGCCCCCTACTCAATGAGCCACAGGCGCCTTATAATAACCACCACAAAATACCTATGTATTTGCTACATGTTTGGAAAAGACACATGTAGCAATTCTCAGGTTACAATGACACTGGGATTACAGTCTCATGATGAAGTAGTGTCACTCCCCAGCCAAATACTGTTCCACTAAACCACTTAAACCATGATTATCTACTTCCCAAAAAGAGTCTTCTGTTAACCCAAGCCTGATGCTCTCACCTACCGTGTGCATGGCTATAGAGTGGGAACAATACTTTTCTTGTAGAGTGGTTGGAATATAGCAAAAAAGCCCATGAAACTAAAAACTATGTTACAACTAAAATTCATGGAGGACTTGCTATGACTGACACACTACCACATAGTAAGGGTACAGGTTATAATCTATGAATTTATTGGAGCTATCCCATTTCTTAATCCACAGGAAAAATTAAAACCTACTCATAATACTGAAGTGAAGAGTAAAAAACTTAAGGATGAAAACTCCTAAAGCTACAAGATGTGAAGCGTGAAATCAGCACAGATCCAGAAAGCTCCTCACAAATGCTATCTGATTCCATCCACGTTAGGTACCCACAGTAGTCAAAATTCACTGACAGAGAAAGAAAGTAGAACAGTGGTTGTCATGGGATGGTGGAGAAGGAATGGAGAGTTACCTGCTTCAACTAACTTCTGATGAACTTTTAATTGTTTAATGGATCTACAATTTCAGTTTTATAAGATGAAAAGGACTCAGTGATGATAGTTACATAACAATGTGAATATACTTAACACCATGGAATTATATACTTAAAAATGGTTAAGATGGTAAACTTCCTGTGTATTTTACCACAATTTTTAAAAAGTTCTGAGAGAAAACTCTTCAACCTGGATAATTATATCCAACTAAAGTATGAATCAAGTATTAGGGCAGAAAAAAGTCATTTCCTGATATATAAAACTCCAAGAAATTTATGTCCTAGGAATTCATTCTTAGAAAGCTATTGGCAGGAAGTCCTGGGCAAGGCAGTGTGCACCACAATCCCAACTACTTGGGAGGCCTGCTCTCAGACTGGGCAAAATAGTAAGACCTTCCCATCTATATAATTAAAAAAAAGAACCTACTGATAAGGTTACTTCACTCCAAAAAAAAAAAAAAAAAGAAGGTAAAACAAGAATGAAAGGAAGGATTCTGACTATAAAATGAAACTAAAAACCAGGCACTGTGGCTCACACCTATAATCCTAGCATTTGGGGAGGCTGAGGCAAGCGGATTGCTTGAGCTCAGGAGTTCAAGACTAGCCTGAGCAAGCAAGACCCTGTTTCTGCTAAAAATAGAAAAAGTAGCTAGGGGCAGTAGCAGGCACCTATAGCCCCAGCTACTTGGGAGGCTGAGGCAAGAGGATCACTGGAGCCCAAGAGTTTGAGGTTGCTGTGAACTGTGATGCGATGGCACTCTACCAACGGTGACAAAATGACACTCTGTCTAAAATAAAAATAAAAATAAAAAAAGGCAGACAAACATCTAAGCAGGGAGTAAATGGTGAATGCTTAATATATTCATGCTGACCATTCTCACACTGTGATACAATTCTACTTAAGTTAGAAAAGTGAGATGAAATGCCTGAAAGAACACCAGACTTTCAGTCAAAAGAATTTGGGTTAGTTGCAGTACTGCACTGACCACATGGCCTTGGACATCAGCCTCTCCAAGGCCCCATTTTTTCTTTTCTTTTTTTTTTTTTGAGACAGAGCCTCAAACTGTCACCCTGAAGAGAGTGCCGTGGCATCACAGCTTGCAGCAACCTCCAATTCCTGGGCTCAAGTGAGTCTCCTGCCTCCACCTCCCAAGTAGCTAGGACTACAGGCGCCCGCCACAACACCAGGCCATTTTTTGGTTGCAGCCGTCATTGCTGTTTGGTGGGCCCGGGCTGGATTCGAACCTGCCAACTCAGGTGTACGTGGCTGGTGCCTTAGCCAGTTGAGCCACAGGCACTGAGCTAAGGCCCCATTTTTTCATCTGTGAAATGAGGATAATGATTTTGTCTGGGCCAACTCAAAGACTCAGATTCCTGCCAAAGAATCTAACCTCTCTGCTGCACTTTTAAAAACACTGGATTACAAGAACAATATTCATGGAAGAATGCCTGAAATGATTAGCGTCCACCCATTCCTGGATGTTATCTTTGGATCCTGTCCAGCAGCCAGGGAGTTATAAACCTGAACTGCATTGTTCTATCCCCTTGGAGAACTGCTTTTATTAAAATGTATTCTGCTGGGATCCCATAAGCTGCAGCATGCAGGATATTATAAGAAACAGTAGAGAGAAACATACCATTGTATTCATTACACTGGACTTCAGCGGTACACAGACCATGAACCACACTGTTCCTTTTAGGAGAACACAGTGCGGAAAATTCTCTGAGGTCTCACCCAGTACCAGGGAAAACAGATCTGTGCATCTGTTCTTTTAATCTAATGACCATTTATTTTTATAAACCAAGTTTCCCTCTCTTTTTTGGCCATGATCACCCATCTTTGGCAACTTCAAATACATTTATGGAAATAATGTGCTTTACCACTTGCCGTATCCATTTATCTTTATTTTTCCTTCACACTAATATCTCCATCTATCTTTTTATTCTACTGAATTCTGTATTTCTCTATAAAGAAGTCTGCACTTTCCCTGGAATAAAAGAGGGTACAAATAAATTAGAGTGTCTGTAAGAATCAGATGAGATAATGTTAGTATGAAGCATGTCAACATTATAAAATGAGATGTAAATGTAAATTGATATCATTGGTAAGAAAAAAAGTTTTGATAATGGCAAAAGGAACTTTATGTGCTTTCAATAAATAAGATCATTGTAATATTCCTCAATACCACTTCACTTAAGGTCAGCTAGCCTCTCGTTCTAAGCTCTAGAAGAGACTTAATGTGTAGACAACAAATTCTGCTTGTCCCATCCCACTACTCTGTACTAAGCACGTGTCAACGATAGTCTGAATTACACACAAAATCAATAGTCTTGCCTAGAAGCAATGGATTGGTGGTTTTTCCAGGGCGATTTGGAGGGAACCGAGAAGGTCATGAGAAACATAGTAAAAGGACTCATTATTCATAAGAAAAAACATATTCTGAAGGATTCTTTATACTCAAAAGTATAATTTTAATCATTTTACTCCTGGTGGATACACTCTTACTCTGCCTCCCCACATCTCCTCACTCTGGGAGATCAACAGTCTGGACTCTGCTGTTTTTACCCATCTCTGCTCCAGCTCCCTTCCACTCTGTGAGCCAAATACAAATTATTCCATAAAATGACAGCACTTTAAAATGAGAAAAGACCACCTTAAACATGACATCCATCTTCAAGAGCTATTAAAACCACCTTACCTGGCTCAGCGCCTGTGGCTCAACGGGCTAAGGCACCAGCCACGTACACCTGAGCTGGGGGGTTCGAATCCAGCCTGGGCCCGCCAAACAACAATGACGGCTGCAACCAAAAAATGGCCAGGCGTTGTAGCAGGCACCTTAGTCCCTGCTACTTGGAAGGTGGAGGCAAGAGACTCGTTTGAGCCCAGGAATTGGAGGTTGCTGTGAGCTGTGATAC
>CAUYON010091559.1:0-16033 GCA_963573935.1 Arctocebus calabarensis
TCACCCTGGATAGAGTGCTGTGGCATCACAGCTCACAGCAACCTCCAATTCCTGGGCTCAAGCGAGTCTCCTGCCTCTGCCTCCCAAGTAGCTGGGACTACAGGCACCTGCCACAACGCCCGGCCATTTTTTGGTTGCAGCCCGTCATTGTTGTTTGGCAGGCCTGTTGTTTGGCAGGCCCTGGATTCGAACCCGCCAGCTCAGGTGTACGTGGCTGGCGCCTTAGCCTGTTGAGCCACAGGCACCGAGCCTTGACTGGAACTCTTGATGCCGGCTGTGAAAATTGCATTCTAGTCTTTGCACAATTCACATGGCACCTGCTATGGTTTTTACTGCACTGAAGTAATCAAATTTGTAGATCTAGTATTAATAGGTCGTATAGGATGAGAAATATAGCCTTCATATCTTCATATTACAGGTATTGTTCCCAACATATTAAATTAAGGTTCACATAGTTAAATTAAATTCTACTTTATTTTATGGAAGACTATTTTACTGGTCTATGCAGCCTCTTTATTTTTTCTTTTTTTATCATTACTTTCACTTATTTCTTCTTCCCATATTTTTCCTACTCTCATGAGTTCAATGGCTATTTGTCAAATTTTTCATTCATATATTTATACATTTAAATACAAAACTGAAAATATATTGTGACTCTGGGTATGTGTTTAAGTATAAATGACTTTATTTTATAAAACTTATTATTTTCACATTTTCAAATATGTATTTACTTTTGAAATCTATCCTGGTTGTTAGATATAACACTAATTGGTGTATCATTTGGTAGCATCATTTTTTTCCTGTGTCAACATGAAATTATAGTAAAATGAAGCCTATTTTTTGCCTATAAGAATAATTGCATTTAAATTATATATAATACTTATATGAAAAATGCTTAATCAATGATAGTTGTTTACACAAGACTAACCTGAATATAATATATCCAAATTTTAATTCCAAAACCTGAGATTACCTATCTAAATGCTATATTTTCCATTTCTCAGTTATAGTAGTGAAATATTAAATTCTACAATAAGTAATACAAGATGAGAAGGTAGAAAATTATCTGACAAATACCTTATAATTTATGTTAGAGGTTTTCAGATATGGATATACATCAGACATACCTAAAGAGTTTATAAAAAGTACTGATATTTGGCTCGGCACCTGTGACTCAACAGGCTAAGGCGCCAGCCACATACACCTGAGCTGGCGGGTTCGAATCCAGCCCAGGCTCACCAAACAATAATGATGGCTGCAACCAAAAAATGGCCGGGCGTTGTGGTGGGTGCCTGTGGTCCCAGCTACTTGGGAGGGAGGCAGAGGCAGGAGACTCGCTTGAGCCCAGGAATTGGAGGTTGCTGTGAGCTGTGATGCCACAGCACTTTATCCAGGGTGACAGCTTGAGGCTCTGTCTCAAAAAAAAAAAAATACCAATTTTTCAACCACCCTAACTGTACCAATTAGAATCCCCGAGGTTAGCTCTCTGGAGACTCCGTGTATGTTTGTGTACTTATATATAGAGAGACATTTCAAGGCAGTTCTGATATAGCCAGTTCAGAATACCACTGCTTAGAACACATGGCATTTCTGAGATTAGTCAGAAATCCTGCCTGTGGCTCAAGGAGTAGGGCACCGGCACCATGTACTGGGGGTGTCGGGTTCAAGTCCGGCCCTGGCCAAAACTGTAAATAAATAAATAAATAAATAAATAAATAGAAATGGATAGCCAACTCTCCCACAATTGTTCTATCATAGGAAGGGATTAAATTCAATGGTATTAATATTGTCATATATTGGATTGAGACTTGAAATGTTATTTGTTAGTTAAGAACTTAAAATCAACAGAAAATAATCAGGACAGGAGTTACTGTTTGGAGCCTTTGGTTAATGATTTTCATTGTTAATATTAGCTAAAATTTGAAAACTAACAACACTTTGACTTCTGTGTCTAATAATTTCTAGGTCTGAGCATTTTAGCTTTTCTCTACATGAGTATTGATAAGTAAAAGCATGTTTCAATATTATTTTGGATCTATCAGCTTAGTGGTAGTTCCTTTAAGATCACATTCAGCAATGTGGGGAGATATCTAATTCTTTAGCTACTTGTAAATTTGAGTGTGCACATGTGGGCATTGCTTGGAAAATGGTAAAAGCATGAAGAGTGTGGATAAAGTTTGCTATTCCAGACTTAACTTGCTACTCGAAGATCCAAAATATGCTCAAAATTCTTCTCAGTACTTGTTCACTCATGGTCTGAGTACTTACTTGATCAATCCAGATAAATCCAAAACAAACTCTTGAGTACATGTGTACTTACTGGTTATAAAGGAGAAAATGGCTGATGAATTTGCAAAACACTTGTGATTAAACATGCTGGCCTCTGCTATTTGGAAGGGTATGATCACTGGATATTTTAGTTGCCAGTCAGAATTGTACCACAACCATTTGGAGCCAAATTTGAGGGCCTGTGAATGTATAAACTCTGAGCTGGCCAAAACTGATTTTTATGGTTTCATGCTAGAATTTGCTTTTTTTTTTTAGCCAGTAGCTGGATGATTTCTAAAACTAAGAACAGGAAAAAAAACACATGTTCTAAATAAAGTTGTTCAGATATTGTATATGTAATGTTTCACTGAGAAAACAAAAGACATTAATTAATAAATGGTATATCTTACATTCTTTAAGAGACTTCACTTGTTAACTGGTGACAGAACTGATAATGGAAAATGTTACCTAGAGGTTGTATTCCCTAAAGATGCACCGTAGCTTTTTTTTTTCTTTCTTCTATTAAGCTATCAGCAACCCGAGGCTCTTTAAACCTTGAAGGTCTGATAGGAGCAATTGAAAAGCTATGAACAAAGTTTTAACACGACTCCATTTCAGCAAAGAGGGATTAATTAAACTCAATTCATAAATCTTCAACTGCTTGTGTCAAGATATCCACGCTTTAAAACTGCTAAAAGAGGACAAGTGTGTGACACAAAAAAATGTGCTATATGGGCGGTGCCTGTGGCTCAGTGAGTAGGGTGCCGGCCCCATATACCAAGGGTGGCAGGTTCAAACCTGGCCCTGGCCGAACTGCAGCAAAAAAATAGCTGGGCGTTGTGGCAAGCGCCTGTAGTCCCAGTTACTTGGGAGGCTGAGGCAAGAGAATTGCCTAAGCCCAGGACCTGGAGGTTGCTGTGAGCCATGAAGCCAGGGCACTCTACCAAGGGCGACAAAGTGAGACTCTGTCTCTAAAAAAAAAAAAAAAAAAAAAAATAGTGCTATGTTTTCCTTCAAATGAAAGAGGGTGGAAATGAAAGATGAAGAAGCCCAAGGTGATCACACGTGGTCTGTGACTGACGGGCTACGAGGTAGTCCAAGGGATTGTGTGCAAAAAAGTGCTGCCTACCTGTGGGTTGCAGAGCTTTAGCTAAATGTTCTTTTACTTGAGCTCAGGACTACTAAGCATCCCAGAAAGGCTCTGAGGTTAAATAAATAGAAGAACGGAGACTTAACAAAAAACAAACTACTTATAAAAACTATCGAATTTTGGTCAAACATGGCTCTATAAAGGTCTGGGAATGCCTCAAAGAATCTGTTAAATGTCAAAAATGGAAGACTTTGTGTATTAATAATAAAGTAAAATTCTCAATGCATAAACTTTCAAGCAAATCCCATTCATGGATTGTTATTTATAATAATTTTTCATCAAATCCATGGTTCCCATCAAAAACATAAAAAGACAACTCAATTAGGCAGTTTTCTATATCATTCAGGTATAATTTTCTAGTAATAAAGGCCCATTGATTTTTTTTCTAAAAGAAAATTTATTTTTAATTAGCTATATTATTTTTTCTTTAGCAACTCCTCTAAATCAAAATATTTTGATCAAATCAATATATTGATATTTGATTTATATCAAATCAAAATATTTTGATCAACTGCCACATAGACTCTTGGAAAGTGTCAGTGATAACTGAGGAAAGCACAATCTTTGGAACCAGAAGAAACAGTGGCAACTCCCCAGCTCTGCTATACAAAGAATAAATGATCTGGGAAAATTCCTTAGCACCCCCTGAACCTCAGTTTCATGATTCCCTAATTGAGGTATCCTTACGTTACAGATAAGATTAGATGAAGCAACACATGTGACATCTTAAGTATAATTTCTGGCATTTCATTATCTCTTAATAAAGTTAGTTACTATTATTATTGCTATTATTAAGCTTCTTTAACCCAGCGCCTATGACTAAAATAGCTTTAACACTTCCGTCAACTTGACTAAATTATACATAGGCTTCTTCCTGACTTTAGGTCCCTGATCTACCATAACTTAGAGCATTTAATTTTTTAAAAAATGCAATTTAAGTTCTTTGCCCCTTTGAAATGTAAATTTTATAAAAAGTTTTTACCAGTTGCATAGTTAAGGACTATTGTCTCTAGGACCACCAGGTCCATCCCTGTGAAATATCATCATGTAGGAAGACAGCCCAGCTTCAGTTACTGACTTCACTGTGTACCTACCTCCCATCAGGAAGATGGGAGAAAGTTTTCTTTCATTTTTGGTAAAGCCAGTTGACAAACACAGACGGCCTATGATCCCCTAACCAGCTCTTAAACATCCTCCCTCCCTTTATTTCAGCAGGGCCCAGGCTTCCACATTGGGTCTGCACTCTCTCCCCTGTTGCTGGTAAGGGTGTTGGAACAAAATCAACTTCAATCTATTCATCTGATGACTATTTTCTTTAATCCCTAATGTATAGTACATACTCCATCAATGCCAGTCGTCGATGTTGATTTTAATATTTTTAGAATAGTAAGGTAAACTATTACCCTTTTTCCTTCATTTTTCCCTCAGCATTATTCTGTTACATTCCATAATAAAATATTAAAATAAATGCACTAATTGAGTACAAAAATACAACATATTATTAAGATGATGACAATGTTTTTGGGGAGAAAGATCAGTCTATATTCGAGAAGGGAAGTACTGAAATATAAATAAAATAGTAACCAGCTACTATACTTGATTTGGAAATGAATGAGGTTGGCTTAGGGACCATTGTTGAATGGCCGAGGACATTTTAGGAGGGAAGTGAAATGACAGATCATACACAAGGATGTATTCTGAACATAAGGTACTCACGTAAGGGTCATTAGGATGAGTAGCACCTTAAGATCCAAATTGACTAAGAATTTAGCCTCAAGAATTGGATCCTTAAGATCCAAATTAACTAAGAATTATGCTAGGTTTAAAACTTATAAAAATATTGTCATGTGGAAAATGTGTTCTTCAAAGTGAAGTTTGGATCTAGAAAGCATTCTACATGTGCTCAGATTTTTCTTTTAATGTCCCTTCATGGAGAAGAAAATTTTGAGAGAATCAAAGAAACAAGCATTCCACTCATAGGACGTTATCTTTACTGTATGCATATGAAAAGATACTGTTTTATAACTTTATTCCAAGACACTGGTAATAAGTAGATAAAAGTACTGTTACAAAATCAATATCCATTTGTAATACATTTGCAGTCAGCAAAACCAGAAATTCATTACTCATTTGCAGTCAGCAAAACCAGAAATTCATTACTCGGTGTAGAAATGGTGTCCACCGTTGAACGCAGGAGGATGCGAAGAACTTGTACCAGACAGCGACTCCTGTCCTGTTTTTATCAGTCCTTAATAGTTTGCCAATCTAGATTTTAGTTACTATAAACTACTGGGACAGTGATGTTCAGCTCTTGTGCTGTGGCTCACTAATGTGCTTCAAGAGGATCTTAGGTGGGCCACAAACACTTTTAAAGATCCTTGATTAAATTATTTTTTGAAAGACATTCAGAGCACAGTAAGTATACACATTTTTTACTCTTTTTTTTGGCTCAACATTATTTAAGTGTGCTGTGCAAGTTTAACTTTAGATTCAAGTGCGCCATGAGATTAAAAAAAAAAAGTTGCAAAACACTTTGGGAGATGAGGACAGAGCAAAAAGATGTGGAATCTATGGGATAAAGGATGGAACAAGAGGAATATTCCCTGTTTTCAGCCAGGCAGAGTCATAAAGCAGAAGCTCTCCCTGCCTGTTTATCAGCCTCAGAATGGTGTCTGCACCCTGCGTAACTTATAAGACACTCTCTTCTCATGATTTGTTGGGAATTCTCAGCTTGTTATCATATATAGCAAATTGCATAGGAGAAAGGAGAAAATGATCTCATCCACGGGGATCAAGGGACAAAAAGGATTTGGATCAAATTTTGAATACAAAATATTGATATTGTTTCTCCTGTGACCCTAGTACCTTGTCTCTCTGAGGCAGTTAGAGGAAAATGTTTTAAGAAACGGCAGTACAAATGAGTCACGGGCTCTCTGCTCCAGGCCTTGGTTTCGGATTTCTTGGAATGTTCCTACTCCTCCGGTTTGCCTGGCTAACTCTAGGTGTGCTGTCGCGCTAAGCTTTTGGGCTCATGTCCATTAGACAGCCTCCCAGTAGCATGACGAGAAAGTTGATGTTCCCCTATGTTTCTGCCCAATTCTTTCCCTTAACACAGATACCAACATCACCTGCTTTAAAAAGGCTCCCAGGATCAACAGCTGCAGGGGAGAGGAAGGAGGCCAGGCAGGACAGGAGGACGGACAGGACTGTGACACAGTCAGCACACGGTCTCCGGACCCTTCAGAGTTGTCTTGAGTTGAGGTGAGGGTACCAGCCTTCTATACACCTGCAAAGACAGACAGGTTATTGGATGTGGGTTGATTTGCGAAGTGCGAATGACTTTGGGCCAGGTGACTGTTCAGAGGCCTTTCTCAAAGAGTTCTGACAGCTTGTAATTGTCACAGGGACCTTCTCAGCTCCTGAGGGAACAAATTCCTCAGCCTTGTAAGGGGAACCACTTGATACAGTACAGCATCTGTAACGTTTACCCTAGATCAGCTTTGTATTTTCCACTCTCCAACTTGAATTCAGTAAGGCTGAATTATAGGCAAGGTATGAATATTTATTTGTTAGGTAAAGCCTTCTGATTAAATGCATTAGCATTGTGTTTAGCAGAGGGTCTTACATGGCCTCAAATTTTACCTAACCTGATTCATTTCAATTTGGAAAGTTTAATGTTAAAGTACAGTAAAAACAGGAAAAGAAGAAAAAAGAAAAACAATGAGACAAAAAAAAAAAAAAAGAAGAGAAAAGAAAAGAAGGAAAAAAGAAAAATAAAAAAATCAAAGCCTCAGTTTTTTTTCACAGAATAAGCAAAGCTACTTTACTGATACCGGAAACCAAATATGTCTTGCATAGCAAAAGCTCAGGAAAGGAGAGCTTTCTGGTTTTCATCAACAGAACAAGCAAGTTTGTTTTTTAGTGTCTATGTTGATACTTCAGGGAAAGCTGGGACAAGGAGGCAGCACGGAGGGGCTTCTCCGTATGCCCCAGGGCTGGCATGGTCAAGACACAGACTTTGGGTTTCAGGATAATTTTACAATCTGGAAATGTATTTAATGGTCTCAAATAGCTTTTGCTTGTGTGGGTTTTATCTGCAGATATTTACCATGTTAGAACTGAGAAATTCAAAGAAATGACTATTACATGTTAAACAAATCTATTACATGTTAAAAAAAAGTTATTTTAAAAATTGCCATATTTTCCAAAGCAAAACAAAATATTAAAAAGAATGCCATTATTTTATATTGGTTTGTAAATGTTTAACGTCTGGCTTAACAGATGATAACTAGACTCTAACTCTGGTTTTATTTTCAAGTTTCCGCAATTCTTGCTTTAGTTAATAAATGTGGAGAAAACCCAAATTTACACAAATCTATAATGGGAAAGAAGAATTTTATGAAGCCCCTTAAGTAGTTTGGGGGACCCCTAAGGGATGCTCACAGTACACTTTGAGAACAACTGAGCTAGACTGATTTTCTTAGAGTCCCCCAAATCTCAGTGGTTTTCAACGAATGCCACTTCAACCTCAGAGTTTCACTACAACAAGTTTTACTTCTTGCTCACGGTGCATTTCACGTGGATCATCTAGGCATTTACTGTCCTCACTCAGGGACGCAGGCTGTCTGACCAGCTTCTGGCTGGCTGGGCCTTGCTCTCAGGACAAGAGCACATGGATCAAGGTGTCAGGTGTGCTGAGTCTTAAAGGTTCTGCTGGGAGGTGACTCATCTCACTTCTGTGTTTGCTTTCTTAGCCAGAGCACCTACTATATACCCGAAGACAGGTATAAACCTCCTTTACAGAGGGGCCCTGAATATTGGTGAAAAGAATTTGATAGATGCTTATGAAAATGGACTATCTTTTAATCAAACTGCTTTTCAGAGAACGATTGATAGTCATAAAGTTAAGATGGGATTTGTTTTTGTTTTTCTGCTTTATCAGTTTTATACTTAAGAAAGGTTTTAACAGGCAAGCATGTAACTAATGATTTCCTTTAGTTATAAGCATATAACTAATGACTTCTTTTAGTTATAAGCATATAACTAACGATTTCCTTTAGTTATAAGAATATAACTAATGATTTCCTTTTAAAACAAGCAAGAGTTCTTTGTAAGAAATGTGAAAAAAGAAAACATGGCATCAGTTAGCAATATTATAATAAAAAAATAGCAATATTCACTGTCATTTACTAAGTATCATTTGTGTCTTCCTGAATTAATTTTTGAATGGATCCCTGTTTATGCTGATGTGTGAAAACATGTAAAGGAAACGATTTTCCCGCACAACCTTCAAAGGTCCGCTGACACCTTGGTTTTAACATACAAGGTAACTTTGGACTTCTGACCTCCAGAACTGAAGATAATGCATGTACATTATTTTAAACCACTATGTGGTAATTTGTTACAGCAATAATAGGAAGAGAATATATTTAGTGATAAAATAAATTATTACATGAAATCACTAATATTTTCCAATAAAGGAAAAATAATTTTCCTTTAAAATTATTAGCTCCTATAATAATATTTATTTCTGGGTTGAATAGATGATTATGACCAACCACTCTTCATTTATCCAAATCATTTTAACTGTCTTTGAAATATTCATTGGCATTTACTTTGTATTAAGAGGCTGATTAGAAGCCTAATTTGATGAAAAAAGAGACTTGAGAGCTGACCCAGTATCCAAGGTTTGAATATAGTGGCATAAGTTAGGAGGGCACTGAAAAAAGGGAAGAGCCTAGAATATTCATATTATGTGATTTTAACTAAAAGTGATAAAAGGAGGAAGCTAAAGAGTTAAACATTTAATGAGACCTGTTACAACCTCTTCTAGAATTATTTAGAGGTTATCAGTATAAAATCTTTATGACAGCCCTCTCTGAAAATCTATATCTGCTTATAGAATTTAAAACACATATCTTTAGCTTCTGAATTATTTTTGTGGGAGATTTTCATATCCAACTTAGTAAGATCACCCAAATGCAAAGAGATAAATGGTGTCCTCTCTGGTTGGCAACATGTTGAGATTTTTCATCTCTAATTCTGTTATCCCATGGTTATCATCTCCTTTGAATTATGTACATATACTGTCAATTAAATTAAAACCCTTCCAATAAATTATGCTTAGGGCTGTGGAAACAGTGAATCTATTATGAGTTAATGTGATAGTCTCTCTTCATTATCCTTTATTGGTTTAAGAAAAAAAGTGGCCGCTCGACCTTTTGCCAAGAGTGCGTATGGCCTATGATTATGAGGGGCCATGGACTGGAAATGATAAATTACTTCTACCTATCAAAGTTTGACATATAAGCAACAAGAACACTAGTCCAGATACCTCAGCATTGATAACTGGTTATCGATCTACATTCATCAATTTTCTTCAAAATGAAATAGAGAAAAAATCTCTACAAGGGCATGTCTTTCTGCCTTGAAATTCTACTGGCAAAGTAACCACATGTAGCCTTTGTACTCTGAGATCCAGAATAAGGGATACCTACCCTGTAGTTTACAAAGGAGAAAAGTACAGTGAGGTGCATGGGAGTTACCCTATTTTTTTTCTTTTTAATGTGAAGTAATTTCAAAGTTATAGAAGAAGATGCAAGAATATTACAAAGGAATTTTTCTCCTCAACTGTTGGAGAGTAAATTACCCACATTATGCTCCATCACCTTCAAATACTTGGGTTGCCATTCTTACAAAAAGGAGAATTTCCCATATAAACACAATATAACCACTGAAGTAAGAAAAATAATATTTAAATATTACTCTGGTGTAAACTACAAACCCAGTCAATTTCTGCCAGTTTGTCCTTTGGATCAAAAGAATTCAGTTAAGGATCATATATTGCACTAACTAGGATTTTTTTAGCCTCCTGCCACTTGCAACAGTTTTCTAGTCTTTTCTTGATTTTCAAGAGCTTGTTATTATGTTTTTTTATGAATCACTTTTGACTTATTTATAATATTTTACATTTTATAACCATATCAGAAATCTGGGTGATGTTTCTTTTTTTATTTTAAAATATTAAGGGGGTATGAATGTTTTTGTTCCATGATACCTTTTGTAATGCTTAAGTCAGGGCTTTTAGCATGCCTGTGTTCACTGTACACATGGGTAGCTTTTTACCCCATCCCTCCCCTCCACTTTCTCCTTCTTGATTTCCTACATCCCTTACATCTCTTTTTGGCCCACGTGAGCCCACTGAATCATTCCCAGTTATTACAGAGAATGTGTTTTTTCCATCCTGAGATACTTGACTTAGGATAATGGTCTCCCATTTCATCCAAGTTGCTGCAAACAACATTCCATTCCTTTTTGTGGCCCAGGAGTATCCCCTGGTGTGCAAGATCTTGTTACCTTTGAAGATTACAGTTGAAGTGTTCCCAGGAATGCCCCTCAGTTTGGGTTTTGTCATAGTTAGATTCTTTCTTTTTTGTCATAGTTAGATGCTTTCTCACAGTCAGATGTAGTTCTGCATCTTCAGTGGGCGTATCACAGAAGGGATGATATCTTCTGTTCATCGTGTCCTGCTGGGCACCAAGTGATTTTTATTGGTTCCATTACAAATGATAATTTTGATCACATGCTTAAGGTGATAGTTGAAAGATATTTCTATTGTGAAGTTATTCTATCATTTGCCCATTTTAGCAAGTATGTTGTGTATTTCCTATCTACGTTCCACTAAATAGTTTTAGCATATATACTTTTTAAAAGATAAGTTATATTTTGCTGTGATAATGGTCAAATGGTGATTTTCTAATTGTAGTGTTACTTCTATATTGACATTTTCCTGTAAGGGGAAGCTTTCTTTCTTTCTTTCTTTCTTTCTTTGATCAGTATGGACTAATGTATATATATTTTGCTTATTGAGTTACAATTTATTAATACTATTATTCATTTTTCTTCCTCAAATATCCTATTTGGTCAGCTCAAACCCCTCACGCTGGCTTTTGAGTTGTTTCTTTTTCTCTTCTGATGTGTCTTCATCATCCTTTCAGCAATCATTACTCTCTGCACAGCAAGATGTTCTGACTCTTTCCCCGTTCCAGGCTTAGAGTCAGCCACTTCTTCAAGGAACTACAATTCCTTGAAGTGAAGAATGCTACTTAGGAACCAAGATCTGTCATCTTGGTGTAGTATTGCTAATGAGGTGTTGCTCTTCTCAGGCCATGATAGCCCTTGATAAAGCAAGAAAATCTGTGTGCCGCATGCATCCACACCACAGTTGCTCACACCACCTCAGTCACTCACACCACGCTCAGTCGCTCACAACACCTCAGTCACTCACACCACGCTCAGTCACTCACACCATGCTCAGTCACTCACACCACTCTGTCACTCACACTACTCTGTCACTCACACCACCTCAGTAACTCACACCCGCGTGCGTCCACACGACACTCAGTCACTCACACGACAACATACATCCACACTTTGCTCAGTCACTCGCACCACTCTCAGTCACTCACACGCCTGTGTGTGTTCACACCACACTCAGTTGTCCACACCACGCTCAGTCGCTTACACCACTCTCAGTCACTCATACGCCTGCATGTGTCCACACCACGCTCAGTCACTCACACACCTGCATGCGTCCACACCACACTCAGTAGCTCACATGCCCCTGTGCCTCCACACCACGCTCAGTCATTCACACCTCGCTCAGTCACACACACCACCTCAGTCACTCATAAGCCCACATGCGTTCACACCATGCTCAGTCTCTCATACAGCCTTCCTTTCATGTCCATACTGATTTCTATAGCATGATAGATTAAATAATTTCAGGCTAATGCCTCCAGTTCTAGTGGCTCTCATTATATTGTAAAAATCATGAATTCCTACCAATATTTCTTATTCATACCAACATTTGAAATTCCTATTCCAATCCAGGACACGAGGTGCATTCGTCTTCCCGTTTTCTCTGTTTGGACCTCTCTTGTCTAATATAAGAACCATATGGCTCCATTACCCACAACACCAATGCTCTAATAACACACACAGAGTTTCGATGTGCTTCCTCCCAGATGTCCTTCACTCCGTCCAGGTTTCGACTCTCAGAGATGTGCCACTGCCTTGTTCTCCCACGGACGCTTAACTTATTCAGGCCACATAACTATTTTTAGGCTGGGTGACAGGAAAGAAGAAAGGAAGGGTGGGAGGGAGAGAGGGTGGAAGAACACAGAAATACGTGAAGGTGGAAAGCACGCAGGAAGAAAGCTAAATCATTATTTAAGAGTTGAGGAAAATACCTGTTTTTTGCTGCAGGTATAAGTTTGGACAATTTCCCACATGCAATTGCAAGTTCTTTATCTTAGCTTCCCAGTAGCAAAATTTAACTAGGTTGCTAAAAACGGGAATCATATCAAAAAGGTGGTGGTTTTATCATAAAGTACAAAGTACCTGGAGCAAAACGATTTAGTCTACTTCGTGATCTCCAAGGTCAATGTCACCTGTATAATTACTTCTTGGAGGAGCAATAGATGGTGACAAGAGTATGAAGACCACTTTGGGGAATTTTGTATTGATGAGGATTAGTGATGGGGTTGTTATGTTTTGTTTTTTGTTTTCTCTTCCCAGAAAACAAATACCACAGAGACAGACAGAGGAAAGAAAGTACAGAATTAGGTGAGGTCCCCTCAAGTACCCTCATCCCATATTTCCCCTCCCCTCCTCTCTCTGTCCTCTTCTCTCTTCTACTTTCTGGACTTTAAAACTATTCAGAAATTAGTATAATTGTGCTGGATGTGTTACTTAGTTAGTTCAATGTAAACATTTCACATTGTACATTGAAGCAGTACCCTGAACCCCATAAATGTATCAAAGTACAAAGTTATGATTTAATAAAAATTAATAGAAAAAGAAAGTACAGAATTGTCATCATTCTAGTTTGGGTTTGTAGCTGGTTATTGTAACTTGATTGCCTACAGAGTGACTTGCTTCTGATGCGAAGTAGAGAATAACTCCTGAAATCACAGCTTAACCCTAGTACACTGGCAATGATGACCAATCACATGCATCAACTGCCTCTGAAAATTCTGTACTAAATGAGACTTTTGCCTATTTTTAATTTTAAACTCTCATGTACTTGGATCAAAATCCTCATATTGTAGGCAAATATGGTCAATGTTCTTACACAGTCAATATTTATGATGCTAAGCTTGTGTTGAAATGACTCTAAATGATGATATTTGGCAAAACATTATATGTAACAAGCTCAAAATTAAGTACAAATATAATTACTGTGTTGAGGAAGGGAAAGTGTCCAAGAGTTCTTAGTTTATCCTTTCCAGAAAACACACATATACAGACAAGCCCCCCACACAGTGGCAGTCTGCAGCTTATCACGTAAAATTTGGAAAACATTGTTTAAAAGTAATCTGTGGTTTCCTAGCATGACTTTTACATCCGCAACTACGAAGAGGGTTATTTCCACATGTAGATTATTTAGTATGAAGTTTCTCACCATTGGGTTTTCCTAAAATAGAAATATTCTTAATAAGTAATTGCTCTTTTTAAAAAAATGATAATTCCCTCCTGTAGTATATTAAAGAAATGATTGCAAGGCTAATAAGGATGAAATTTTTAATGTTAAATATAAAAAAAATCTTTCTTTCATCAAATATATACACACCCTAGATCCATTATAGGGGGCCTGTCACAGCACCTGCTCCAGGCAGACTAGAAGTAACAGGCAATAAAAAAATAACAATAAAGGAGGCAGGAACACTAAGTCAATCTACGAATTAGTTCTGAGTGAGTGACACTCAAAACTCACCTTATTTATATTTAACCATGTTTTACTTCAATTGATATTCACTGGACTTTGATAATAAGGCTTCCTTTTCCATTGAGAAAATATTCACTTTATTTAATCAGAGTAAATTTAGCTGAACAATATCAACTTGATACATTTGATTTCATATATTTAAGTTTGTAACTTTGAAATTCTTTCATGGCATCTAATAATGTAGAAGAAAAGGTTAAGGTCAGCTTGATTTTTTAGTTACATCATATGCAGGTGAACTATTTTTACTGTCTGGCTCAATATAAGATTTTTTCATGTTTATGCTAGGAATTCAATAATGTTGCTAGGTTCTATGTTGCTACTTGTTAAAATTTTTAGTAAATTAAGTTCATCAAGTTGTCTTGTTGTGTGAAAAACCTTTGGATTTGATTGTTTCATTTTTCTCACATTTCAGATGTTTTTGTTTTAATAATAATTTTACTCTTAAAATTCTAAACTTTTATTTTTATTTTAAAATATAAGATGTTTCAATGTTTCTGTTTCATTTATTATTTTCCTTTATTTCTTCTGTCATTTTGATATTGATCTCTGTGTCGATCATTTTCTTTTTAGTATCTGCATCGGTATTTTAATTCCTTTTCACGATCTCCTGAGCTCTGTTTTCGTCAATTGTTTCATTTATTTTGCGTTACTAGTAATTTTCACAGTTGTCTCTTTCACGTTCCTACCTTGGTTTTCTGCAGCACTGAGCCTGTTCTTACTTCTTACGTCGCTTGTCCAGCTGGCTCCTCTGTCTTCCTCTCCTCGGTGATTCATCACTTCCCACCTCTGTCCATTATTTGTCCTTCCTTTGTATGCTATGTGCCCAATTTTCTAGCATTACAGAATATTTACATAATTCCTCCATTGATTTCCATGGGCAATTTCTATCAAATTCTGATATGAACCAAAAAAAATTTTGAGTGTATTTTTTTTTTGCTACCCTCTGTGTTTGCTAGGACATACTTCAGATCCTCTAGTTAGGAATTATATTGAAATACTGTAAGTTGAATCATGGCTGATTTTGCATGGATTAGCAAATAGTCCTTACTTTTTGCAAGATATCTGGACCCCTGGATCCCTGGATGCCCTACAGATTTTGTGCTATTCTTTCATGCTGTGGTGAACTCAGACGTTTTCATAAAAGGTAAAGTTGAAGAGAAACATTATGAATCAAACGGTTTTAATTAACTCTTGGCGGGTTCCTCCCCAGACTCTCACTTCCATGCTGCTCTTTTCTGAGGAGTCCATTCCTTCCAGGAGACAGGCAACAATTTATGAGAACCTGCCTTGTGCTAGATAGTGTTTCAGACACTGGAGATATCAATTAAGTTCACAAACTCATCCTAGAAAAAATGCCGCATACTTCATTCCTGAATGTCACTGCTGTCACCTTCCAAGTACTGCCCTTGGGAAGCTGCGCCCTAAGGCCAGCGCCTCATCCTCCTCCCAAAATAGTTTTTCTAGGATGAGTTCCCAGACTTTGTGATCAGATCATATAGGATGGTAGCTCTGATGGCCATTCCACAGAAAGTTCCAAAATTGCTTTGGGGATGGGGACTAGACACTGGTGCCAGTATACAGCTACTGGTGCCAGTATACAGCTTCCCAAGGGCAGCACTTTAAACTTGACAGCAGTGACATTCAGCAATGAGGTGGGTAGCACTTTCTCTAGGATCAGTTTGTGAATTTTTTTTTTTTATTGTTGGGGATTCATTGAGGGTACAAGAAACCATGTTACACTGGTTGCATTTGTTGGGAAAAGTCCCTCTTACAATCGTGTTTTGCCCCCAAAAGGTGTGGCACACACCAAGACCCCAAGACCCCAC
>CAUYON010091561.1:0-10817 GCA_963573935.1 Arctocebus calabarensis
GTGTTCCTCGACCTTGTCTCTTGGCTCAGCTCCAAACCGTTGGCTTTCTCGCCAAATTTCTGTCCTTTAACTCTCCTTCTGGACAGGAGCGTCTGCAGAAAGCTGGCTACAGACCGCCATCTTGGCTCCTCCCCTCTTTTCTGAGGTTTTTTATTGTTATTGTTTGTAGAGACAGAGTGGCCTTTGTGGCCCTCAATAGAGTGCTGTGGCATCACAGCTCACAGCAACCTCCACCTCTTGGGGTTAGGCAATTCTCTTGCCTCAGCCTCCCAAGTAAGTGGGAAGACAAGTGCCCACCACAATGCCCGGCTATTTTTTTGTTGCAGTTTGGCAGAGGCTGGACTTGAACCCGCCACCCTCGGTATATGGGGCTGGCACCCTACTCACTGAGCCACCGGGGCCGCCCTATTTTCTGTTTCTTTACTGTGAGCTTGAGTAGGCCTGTGCCATCACTGCCTGCCCCAGGTCCAGCTCCCACACTGGCCTTGACCTCTGCCCTGGTGTGCTAGCTCCCAGACAGCTGTCCTTTTGAAAGCTTTCCCCTGTTAAAGGTGTTTCAGCCATCTGGGAAGACAAGAAATGCTCCTTCCTAAAGGCACACTTCCCAATCAGATGTTTGTATACAAAGTTAACCTTTATTTAAGGGTGATCAATAAATTATTTTACATCCACAATGATCTGCCCTGTTGCAAATAAAAATGGACCCATGAATAGAGTTGAGGATGGTCCTGAGGGGAAGCAAAGTGCTTCTTCTCCAGAGCTTCAATGGCATGGGGACACCCTGCCTGTTCTCTTTCCTAAGGTGTGTATATGTGGTAGTTAGAGTGGCATTTTTTTGCAGTTTTTGGCTGAGGCTGGGTTTGAACCTGCCACCTCTGGCTTATGGGGCCAGCACCCTACTCTTTTGAGCCACAGTTACCGCCCTAGAGTGCTTTTATGATTGCAAAAGTAATAAAAAACTACCATAGCTATTTGGAAACAAAGAAAGGCCCAAAGCTGAATATAAAACAATGCATAGTCTCACAGCCAGAGAGGACATGTGCTAATCATGCCGGCTCATATCCACCAGCTCACTGAAAGACCCATGCTGTCCTCACTGTTTGGTTAGAAGATCAGTTTTTCCCTTCTAACATGATATTTTTTCACACTATGCTACTTTATTAATGTATTTGGTCCTTAAATTGAATCTAACATGTTTAATATCTATATTTATGTTGAATTACATAAGATGTTTAAAAATTAAAGTAGTTGAATATCTTCAGT
Source organism: Arctocebus calabarensis (assembly GCA_963573935.1). Classification (NCBI taxonomy): domain Eukaryota; kingdom Metazoa; phylum Chordata; class Mammalia; order Primates; family Lorisidae; genus Arctocebus; species Arctocebus calabarensis. Next base: position 1,264 of record CAUYON010091561.1, read on the forward strand.
TTTATGTGTTTCAACCCAATACTTTCCTACTACTAGATTCATAGGATATGTCCAAATTTTATTTTATAAACACTGATACAATGAACATTTTTCCCATAAATGTCTTTGCAGAACTTTTTTTTTTTTTTTTTTTAGGATAAGTTCCTAATAGTGGAATTCTGAGTTAGGGAGGATGACTATCTTCATGGCCTTTGATGCGTGCTGCCAAGTTTCTGTCTGCATGATGCTGATTCATCGTCTCTTTGGTATCTTCACCATCACTGCTGTTTTTTTAAACTCAGTTATTCTGTTCAGCCAGCCTTGGTATTACTGCCGTGAAATCATGTGACTAATGGTTACCTGCTCAGCGTAGTCTTCCAGTTTATATTTCATCAGGTCACCTGCTCAGCATAGCCTTCCAGTTTATACTTCATCAAACAGTATTTTTGCATGCCCACAGGCTGTATATTTATTTCAAAATATGGCAGTGAGCCAAGCATGGTGGTTTACACATGTAATCCCAGTGATCTGGAAGGGTCAGGTGGGAGGATCTCTTGAGGCCAGGAGTTCAAGACAAGCCTGGACAAAATATTTACAAAATATTCTGTGCATGTTGGCCGCTTCTTTATAAAATTTTGTAATAACTATTTTGTAAATAAATAAAATTACAACTTCCCATCTTCTCTATGTATGCTGACTTTTGAGACACTCTATACTTTGGAAATAATAGTAAGAGACCTTAGGGCATGGTTGCACTTGACTTGAAAAATCCAAAATATTTTTACTACGTGGAAATCCAGGCAGTTTAGAATCATTATCTTTACAAACAAAGAAAACCAAAAGCAATTTCTCTTCCACATGTCTGGCCATTGGTACTTCTGTTGCCACTTTCTGAGCTTTCTGAAATTCTTTCCTATGCAAATCATATGATTTATTGGTTCCAAACATCTGTCAGTGGTCATCATCTAAACATTATCGCTTTTGATTGCTTGGGAGAAAACACTTTTCAGTGTTTTCAGAGACAGGAAAAGGCTCTTCTGATCTTTAGACTCTGATTAGACGTCCTGACTTTGAAAGAGAGCCCTGCAATAGGAGGTTTACCGCCTGATGGAAAACGGTTGCATGTAATTTGCTCACACAGCGAGCAGACAACATGCAAACTGCTGAGTTATTTACATTTAGGGCTACGCGGTCATATTAAGAAATTGCAGTCGCCATAGTTTTTTTCCTTCCCTGACATAAATAACTCATACTGGATATTTTTCTTCCTTTTCTTTTTTGAGACAGAATCTCACTATATCACCCTCAGTAGAATGCCAAGGCATCAGAGCTCACAGCAACCTCAAACTCTTGGGCTTACACGATTCTCTTGCCTCAGCCTCCCAAGGAGCTGGGATTACAGGTGCCTGCCACAATGCCCAGCTATTTTTGTTGTTGTTTTTGTAGTTGTCATTGTTGTATGGCAGGCCTGGGCTAGATTCAAACCTGACAGTTCTGGTGTATGTGGCTGGCACCCTAGCTACTGAGCTACAGGCGCCACGCCTGGATATTTTTCTGATAAAGAATGTGCTTTAGGGGCAGTGCCTGTGGCTCAAAGGAGTAGGGAGCAGGCCCCATATGCCGGAGGTGGTGGGTTCAAATCCAGCCCTGGCCAAAAACTGCAAAAAAAAAAAGAACAATGTGCTTTAAAAGTCATTATACCTCTATTTCCTAAGCTGTGCATTTGTAAATCTGAAATAACAGATGAGTGACAGCTCTGATTATCAAAGCAGGAGCAGAATTTATACCTTAAAGTTTGAGGAAACAGCACTCAAATAATAATTGTCAAATTAGTAAAGATTTTTTAAAATTATAATAAGATTTGTACTCTATGCAAGTGCTAGTGAGAATGTGAATTAGTAAAAACCTTTCTGAAAACAACAGTATGCTTTACTAAAGTAAAAAATGTTATAACTCTTAACTTAGTAGTTCTTCTAAGGTAAAAAGATAATTATATATGAAGGGAAAGGTTTGTGAACAAATGAGACATTCACAATATCATTTTGATTATGATATCATTTGGAAGCAATTCAAATGTTAAAGGAATGGACTGAAAAGGTTATAACATGTGATAGATTATTATGTGGTCATAAAAATGCTGTCTTTGAAGAGTTTTCTTTTATAAAGTGGAAAATGAACATGTTAAGTGAGTAGAGCAGGATATATAATACATATGCACGTACACACACAAATACACATAAATATTTTCTTACATTATTAATTCCTAATCATAGTTTCGTTAATACAGACTTAAATGAACAAATTAAAAAATCTTGAAGAAAATATACCAAAAAAAGCAAAAAACCCATAGCAGTATGATTGTTGATGATTATTGCTTTCAGTTTCACATTTTGTTTCCTGATCTGATTCCCTGAAAATGAATATATTCATGAAAGGAAAAAGGAAGAATGAATGAATAGGAGGAAAGAAGGAAGAAAGAGGAGAGAGGGAAAGAGGAAGGAAGGAAGGAAAGAAGTTTTATGATGGTTTAGTAGGAAATTCTCTTGTCTGATAAATATTATTCTGGAAAAGAAGAAAACATGCTGGTCCGAGTGCAGTGGTGTTTGCAACTAATTGATCACAACAAGTTACAGATTCCTTTGTTCCTTCTCCACTCCCAGCGCTTCAACTGCTAGCTTTAAAAAAAAAAAAAGCAATAGGGCTCGGCGCCTGTGGCTGAAGCGGCTAAGGCGCCAGCCATGTACACCTGAGCTGGCGGGTTCAAATCCAGCCTGGTCCCACCAAACAACAATGACGGCTGCAACCAAAAAAATGGCCGGGTTTTGTGGTGGGCACCTATAGTCCCAGCTACTTGGGAGGCCCAGGAGTTGGAGGTTGCTGTGAGCTGTGATGCCACAGCATTCTACCCAGGGTGACAGCTTGAGGCTCTGTCTCAAAAAAAAACTAATAGAAGAAGAAAAAAATAACAAAATTTTTACTGGACTGCTAAATATGATTTGATTATTTCTTCTTTTCAAACTGTTTTGTTTAGTAGTAGGAAGAACAAACAATGAGCTAATAGTTCACATTAAACAGACTTTAGTCTCTGGAGTTTATGGACAAAAGATAGCAGGTGTACATATAGCACCAGGGCTGTGGGGTAACCTCGGTGACTGTGGGGGTCAGCTGCCTCCTACACAGTTCAAATCACTCCTTGCTAGCAATGCTCTTCTCCAGTGAGTCCGGTTGTGTGAGTACTTGTCACAAGGATTCATTTGACACCCTGCTTATTTGTCCTGGCTTGACGTCTTTCTAGGATGGTATTTCTGGTTTATATCTTTCTATGTCTGTGACTTGGTACTGCTCACCCTGCCATCTGCTTTACTCATGCTAACAAAAGAGTGTATATTAGTTTGATTGAATCCTTGGTTGCGAAAGTAGAAACTGCCTCCAAATAACTTAGTAAGGAAAAGAAATCATTAGAAGACTTTGGGCTGTGGGCAGAATCGGAGGGAAGGCAGAGAACAGATCCCAGCAGGAGACGGAGGAGGCACAGCAGGGCCAGCCCCTTCTCCAGGCCTCTTGGGACGTGGTCACTCCTCCTCTCACCTTGGTCACCTGCTGGCGCTCACTCTACTGTCATTGCTCCTGCACTGCAGGACACCCCCAGCTCTGGGGCCTGACTCCATAGCTGACTGGTCCTGTTTTAAGAGTCTGGAGCTGGTGGAGGCATCTTCTCAGCCTCTCTGGCCATGAGGATGGAGGCATTACAACACTCATCACCTTGGTCTCTGTAGCAGAAGTCAAAGCCCAACTTTTCACCGTTGCCGGAGTCTCCTCCAATGAGAAAGGTGTTTGGACAGTGAGCAATCAAAATGTCAAACCTTCATCAATAACAGTGATGATGATGAAACATGTAGGTTACCTTTGTAAAATAATATTGTCTGATTTAACGTGGTTCTGAAAACTGATACAGACAGTTGGTGCCCTAGCCAGCTCAGCTGAGCTGAGGCGGAGGACCTGCCGCCTCCACCTTGGCAATGTTGGTGCAGGGGCAGCCGGCAGAGGAACCAGCGGGCTGGAGGGTAGGCAAAGGCGGCAGGCCTAAGGAGCCGGACAACTGCTAGGGAGACAGCGGCGCCTTGGTGTCTCCTTCCCTTCACACTTATAACTGAATAGGAACCCCCATTTCCAAGCCTACGTCAATTTCATGTAAGTTTCCTAGGCCTCAATTCCATGAATGGACTGTGTCCATTCATTAATACACTCATTCACCTTGCCCCAGCAAAAGAGACTGTGTCCATTCATTTCCTGGCCTCATATAGAAGGAACCCATGCACCTATATATACCCCTAGACAAAGAGCCGGGAGAGAGACAGGGAGTGTTAGGAAATTGCCTCAGAAAAGCCCCTCCTTTCCAAGCACAGGGAGTTACCTACTAAACATCTCCTTATCTCCCAGTCCCCAAACTTACCTCATCTCCCTGTCCCAATTACCCGCTGAAAATTTCAAACTTATGGCCCGCCCCCAACAGCTCTTCCCGCCAGAGCAGTAACTCCTTATTGGCTACTCAACCATCCCGGCACCTCCCCTAACCGAGCCTATACAAGGTGCGCTTGTCTTTTACTCTCTCTCTTTGTCTCTCCCCTCTACTCTGTCCCCTCATCTCTCTTTCCCTCTCCTCTCTCTCCTCTCCTCATCTCTCTCTCTCTCTCTCTCTCTCTCTCTCCTCTCCTCTTCTCTCTCTCTCCTCTCCTCTTCCCTCTCTCTCTCTCTCTCTCCTCTCCTCTTTCCTCTCTCTCTTTCTCTCCTCTCCTCTTCCCTCTCTCTCTCTCTCTCTCTCCTCTCCTCTTCTCTCTCTCTCTCTCCTCTCCTCCTTACTGCCGCTCTGCAGCGTCCCCTCCAATAAAGACCTTTCGTACAAGCCTTGGTGGTCTGTGAGATCTCTGCGGGTCGAGTGCTGCCTTTTCAGGGAGAGAGACAGAGAGAGCTTTTCTCTCCTGACTTGGGTTTTCTCTCCCTACCGGGAGCTTTAGTGTTTTTGTATTCTTTTCTGTAATTAAATAATTCAGACCAAGACCCTGAAACACCCGTACCAACACCAAGGGTGCGGTGGCTGGATCATGAGAGGACGAACAAGTCAGCAGAGAGGGAACATCCTCCTGATGGCACAGTGCCAGCAGAAACTTCAAGTGAAGAGAAAAGTGTCATTAACAAGGATATGCATGGAGTTCCAAAGAATATCACCTGGCTCATCGGGTTGTCGGGAACCTGCGAGAAGCAAGACTGTGAAGTCCAGATTGAAGAGGTTCAGGGCAGAAGCAGGTGAGCAGGCCTGAGCAGGCTGAGGGTTCCGTATCATGAGTTGAGGCATCACAGAAGAAAGACTCAGCAAACTTGTGGATGGGGTGCCTCAGTCAGTAGACCAGCCAGCACTGTCTGGGCCAACCTGGCACCTGTACAGTTGGCGCTGGTGGCAGAGGAGGCTGTGTGTGGGCTAAGCTGCCTGGGCCCTCCTTCATTAGGGCTGCCCACCGATGGATGACCTCACTGCCACCACAGAGGTGAGTGTGGAGCCCTGCCACAGCATGTGTCCTCAAAGGGGCCTACCAGCCGCTGGTGACAACTTGGTTAGATGGGACCTCTTCCACTTTGGAAGGGGGGGTGTTTCTTCCTGACTGGTACGGACTTGCCTTTCTCACTTACAGCCTCTCAATTCTCACCATTGATGCATGACATTTGGCGCCCCAGCCAGCTCAGTGGAGCTGGTGGACCTGCAGCCTTCACCTTGGCGGTTTTGGTGCGGCAGCAGCTGGCAGAGGAACCAGCAGGCTGGATGATAGGCAAGGAGGGGGACCTCCAACCCCCACCGGGGCTCCAATATCCAAAAAGGCCAGACAACTGCCCAGGAGACACCTGCGCCTTGGTTTCTCCTTCACTTTACACTTGGGACTAAATAGGGAACCCCCATTTCGTATGCCTAGGTCAATTTCATGTGAATTTCCTTAGGCCTCAATTCCATGAATGGACTGTGTTCATTCATTGATACATTCATTCACCTTGCCCCAGCAGAAGGGACTGTGTTCATTCATGATACATTCATTCACCTTGCCCCAGCAGAAGGGACTGTGTTCATTCATGATACATTCATTCACCTTGCCCCAGCAGAAGAGACTGTGTTCATTCATTTCCTGGCCAAGGAACCCATACACCTATATATACCCCGAGACTAAAAGCCTAAAAGCGGAGATGGAGAAAGACCGAGAGAGAAACGGTGAGAGCTCTTCTCTCCCCACTGGACTTCTTTTCCTCTACCAGGAGCTTTAGTATTTTTTTTTGTATTCTTTTCTGTAAATAAATTCTGTCTTACTACTGATCTGTGGTCCGCGGATTTATTCTTCACATCACCGAGACCAAGAACCTGAAATTCCGGTATCAGATTTGGCGAGCCAGCCAGGAGAGGAGAAAAAGTTCCGGTAATACCAGGACCCAAGGGCCAGTTTGCCGACCTGGGATCCCATGGACATCAGTTCACCACGCATAGGAGCCATCAAAGGCCATATGGCAGCTAAACAGTGGCTAAATGCCTGGCGGATCTGTGTTCAGATCCTAGCTCAGCCACTAACCATGAGTTAGGACTATCACTTACTTTTTCTGTTTCCGAGTTTCTAATGCATAAAATAATTTAGCACATGCCTCATGATTACAATGCAAGAAGTGAATGATAAAATGCATAAAAAGCAGTCAGCATAGTACCAGCACAGTGTATTCAATCAATCATAACAAGTAAAAATAAATACATAAAAATGTTTATTTATTTTAGGAGGTTATAGAGAAGAAGTGGAAGACTGTTTAATTTTCTTGACCACAGAACACTTTTTCTTCTCCCTTCCCCCTTCATACACAAAAAAAGCATGTGATGCATTTTACAAAATGCTGATTTAGTGAAATTGGACCCTGCTTACTCATTATGAAGTGGAGTATATTGTCTAAAGCAGTTGAGCATTGTGAACAATGCCCCTAATGGCAATCCAGTGCTCTTAGATGGGGAGAAAAAGAAGAAGGAGGATCAGTATTTCAATTCAAAGAAAATAAGTTTTGTATCTTGCTCATATTTTCCAACATCTTTTTTTGCAGTTTTTGGCCTGGGGCCGGATTTGAACCCAGCACCTCCGGTACGTGGGGCCATGCCTGACTCCTTTGAGCCACAGGCACCACCCAATCTTGCTCATATTTTCCAAATCAACATTAGTTTTCCACTATGGCTATATAATATTCTAGTCAAAGTAGTCTTGGCATTGGTTTACTTCAAAGCAGGTTATAAGTTAAAAGTGACAACTTGAAAACCAGCAGTGCTCTGCCTCTCGGGTCTGGCTGACCCTACCCTCACAGCAGCCACTGCACTCCATTCAGGAGTCCGGGAGGGCACACATGTAACGTAAGTGGAGGAGGGGTCAAAAGAGTCAATCTCAGGAAATCCAGAAGCTGAAGCCAAAAGCAGCCAGGCAAAGCAGTTGTGCTTTCTTCAGTAGACACAAGAGGCTTTAGGTAGAATAGTTTTACAGAATTAAGATAATAAAACATCCAGAAAAATAATGAGAACTTTTCAGAAAGGGAGATGTGATAGGCATTGTAATAGTTTGCTAGGGCCGCCATAACAGACTGAGGGTTTAAACACCAGAAGTTTATTTTCTTGCGGAAGCCAGACCTCCACAATCAGTGCTGTCACAGTCAGTTGGTCTCTTGTGAGGCCTGTCTTTCTTGCTTGAAGATAGTGGCTTCTTGCGTGTCCTCACATGAACTTTCCCGGTAACTGTTTTGTAAGGCTGTGACTCATGGAATTAGAGCCTGCCCTATGACTTCATTCAACCTTGATTACCTCAACTCCAGACATAGTTACATTCTGAGGTTTTAGGGGGATTAGAATTTCAATACACAACTCAGTGCATAACAGGTCTTCACATGGGTCAAACATGGCTTTTACATACATAAGTTCTATCTCTTGAAAAATGTTCTTAGATTTGAACTCGAGGCAATGTTAAGACAACTCTTTCACAAGTTGTACCTTTGAAAAATGTGCTTTTATAGTGTTCTGCAAGGTGTGATTTTATTCTCTGCTCTTCCAAATCCTGTCTGCATTTGGAATCATCATTTTGACATGATTTAATCTTTTAGGGGACAGTGGACCTCTTCTCCTGAAGCCTTGCTCTGAAAGAGTCCCCTGCATGAGTCAGGTTCACACACATCTATGTGGGGGAACAGCTGACTCAGAGTCTGGAAACAAGAGTCCTACTCATAGTCTCCTGCCTCTATCTAGCTGAGAGGTCTTGGGAAAGCTGCCTGGCTTTCCTAGGACAAGGCAAAACTCCTGTGTATCCCTAACTCAGGAAACAGGTCCAAAGAGCTTCTTCACTTCACTCTTCACATGGTTCTTCACTAACTTTCTGTGACTTGCAGATGGCATACAAAGTAGCAGTTTGCTAGGGCAAGAGTCCATGCTATAAACATAGCATATCCTGTAAATGATATACATAAGCATTTAAGAACTTCACAATTGAAACTCACTGATTTCAACAGAGGAAAAGGAAACCCAAAGGAGATTAATTTCCTCTGAGCAAAGATACTGCAGAGTCCCTCCCGCCCATGTGGCGCCTGTGGCTCAACGGAGTACGGCACCAACCCCATATGCCAGAGGGGCCGGGTTCAAACCCAGCCCCGGCCAAAAAAAAAAAAATATTTCTTTAAATAAACAAAAGCCCTTCCAAGTATTTTTTCTTTTCTTTGTTAGGATAAAATGAATACATCATCTGATTGATCGTGTGTTGACTGCCTTCCTATGGTCAGGGGGTAGAAAGGTCTGTCAGATGGCCACTGCTGTGGTCCAATGTTTTTGTCCCCTTGCCCCAATCACATGTTGAAATGTAGTCCCCAAGGTGATGCTATTAGGAAGGGGGTACTCTGGGGGTGGGGGTTGTTGGGTGAGGGCAGGGCCTTCACAGGTGGGATTAGTGCCCTTGTAAATAGGCCCAAAGGAGCTCATCCACCCCTCCCACCATGTGAAGACACAGTAAAATGGCCCCATCTTTGAGCCAGAGACTGAGTCTGCTTTGGATTTCCCAGCCTCAGGACTGAGAAATCAACTTCTGGTGTTTATAAGCCACCCAGTTTATGGCGTTTTGTCACAGCACCCAAGTGAACTAAGATAGCCACACCAAGTATTAGAGCTATTACATCAATCCAATGTAAACTCTTCAGGTTTTTTGTATGAAAAGAAAAGAAAACAAAATTGAGGTTCTAGAGATCAGACCAGCCGAATCCAGGGGAAGTCAGAAGTGCCACTAAGCCACTGTTAGGTCCTTCTAGCTAAATGTGTGAACCTCCCCATCAGAGACAGTCACTCATATTTCTTTATGTCTCCATTAAACACCAGAAAACTGCTGGGCTTACATAATACTCTAAAAAACAGAAAACCTTTATATCAACAATGTCATTACCTAAAATGGTGGTAAAAGCTAAAAGCAATCAGTCCTCAAAAAGAGGAGACATACAGTAATTTAATAACCCCAGAACCATTAAGAATTATTCTAAAATATTGG
>CAUYON010091565.1:0-25896 GCA_963573935.1 Arctocebus calabarensis
TTATATAGTGATCAAGAAAATGCCATGAAGGCTATCTGTAACAGTACGATCAAAACATTTCTGAATGTATATGAATCGTGCCCTATGATTGCACCAATGTACAGAATTATGATTCAATAAAATTATAAAAAAAAAAATCCCTTAAGGCATCGTGAACCCTAGAATATGTTTCTAAAAGATTGTTTATCCAAAAGTCTATATGTAATTACAGAATTGTTTATAAAAGACTTTTATGAATAATGACTCAATTTATTAATCATGACATCATAATATTTTCAAAACATTTGCTATAAATGTGAGGCAATGAGTGAAGTTACCAACCTACTTACTTGCAAATGATGGTTGACGGTGTCATTTCGGACTAGCCCAGATCAATACAGACACAGAAGCATTGATCATAATCACGAGGCCAAAACCAAATCCATTGAGGATTTCATCTGGTAAAAATCTCATACACTTTACAGAACAAAAGAATATTGTATCTGCAATTATGTTCAAGAGGAGCATGCTAAAGAGACTTTTGAATAGGAAAAATACATGGCAGCGCCCTTAGCTCAGTGGATAGGGCACCAGCCACATACACTGGGGATGGCCAGTTCGAACTTGGCCCAGGCCTGCTAAGTAACAATGACAACTGCAACAACAGCAACAAATATAGCTGGGCATTGTGGAGGACACCTGTAGTCCCAGCTACTTGGGAGGCTGAGGGAAGAGAATCACTTAAGTCCAAGAGTTTGAGGTTGCTGTGAGCAGTGATGCCACAGCACTCTACCCAGGGCAACAGCTTGAGACTCCATCTCAAAAAAAAAGGAAAAAAGAAAAGTACAAAGGTAAAAATACAACCCTAGTGGACATTTTCACAAAGGCTTTATGTCATCTTTATGTATTGTTCAGGATTCTTTTACAACTCAAACTGCTTTAGACCAAAAAATGTTGAGGATGGAGGGAATGAAATGTTTTGGCTTTTGCTTACATAACTGAAGAGTCCTGGAGTTAGAAAATAGGCCTGACTAGACTCAGGCACTGAGATGGTATTACCAGGAGCCTCCATTACTCCCAGCTGGAATATTCCTTCTGTTGTCAGGAAGGTTTTCTCCCTAAATGGTGGTCAAGAAGGCTTCTAGCTATTCTCTGCCAATGTTACAACACCAGTAGGAAGAGGGTGCCTCTTTCCAGCAATACAGGAAAATAGGGGCTGGATCTCACCAGCCTCATTTGGGTTATGTGACCACCCAAAGCCAATCACAGCGGCCACTGTCATATCTTGTTGCCATTAATGGGCTCTGTGTCACATATCAACCTATGGACCCAAGCAATGAGGTCAGCCTCACTTTAACCTTAGGTATCTGTTTGTCAGAGTTACCGTAACAAAGTACCATGGACTGGGGCGCTCAAACAACAGAAATTTATTCTCTTATAGTTCCAGAGGCTAGAAGTCTGAGCTCAAAGTGTTGTTGGGATTGGTTTCTTCTCAAGCCTCTCTCCTTGGCTTGTAGATGACTATCTTCTCTCTGTGGCCTGTCTGAGTCTTAATCTCATCTTATAAAGACACTAGTCATATCAATTAGGTTGTCCTACCCTCATGACCTCATTTTAACTTTGCCTCTCTCAAATCCCCACCTCCAAATACAGATTCTGAGGTACTGGGGCTTGGGCATTCAACATGTAAATTTGGGGGAGGTATAATTCAGCTTTATACGTTTAATTTTCTGTTAACAGAAGAAGAGAAAGCTAATGCTGGGCAAATGAACAAGATCTGACATACCTTTCTGGTTTCTCTAGACACCATCCCAACAAACCCTGCAGTGAGTTTGCTAAAACTCTGTTTGAGACAACATTTCCAGTGCCTCAGGAATGCCACACTTGGAAGGTTAGTACCTTCGGTCAGTGGTACTAGAAAGGAATTTTAATGGCTTTGAATCATATTCCCTAAGTGCATTCCATTAAACATTAGCTTCATTTGGGATTTTAAATAGATGTTACTGGAAAAAAAGCATTATGTGCCCATAGCAATGTTTTCAGTTTGTTTTATTTTGTTTTGGAAATGCTTAACCCAAATTAAACAAGTTTTTAGATCACAAGACTTTCCAAAACCTTTAAATATATAAATCTAAGGCACCCGATCTATGGTAGTCTGTTACACCAACCTAAAATGACTAAGCTATCTGGTGTACTAACCAGCTCGCCCTCACCTGAAAGATAGCAGGAGGCTCAGAGCTGAAAGAGGAGGGCTGCTGCAAAGAAGAACGAGGAAAGTCATCAAGAGAGAAGAGGAAATAAGAAGCTGTGGTCTAAAATAGCAAGTTCAAAGATTTAGCATGAATTGGGGTGGCTCCATCTATAAGGAATCTATCCGATTACTTGGAGGCTAGGAGACCTACAGTGAGATTTTGTTAACATTACTTGAGTGTCTGGGTCATGGAGCAGGAAGACCCATCTCAGCTGATGAGATGGACGTTAGATGGATGTCCATATGATGGACAGTAGGACCTGGGACCAGTCTGGAGAAAAACTACCTACTTGCCTCGGTAAGGGGTATGAGGCAAGACCCAATTCCAGTAGTGGAGTGGGAGCTGGTAGCTAGTGAGACAGTCTGATCATACTCAGAAGTTTGATTTGGGGAGATAAAGGACTGATACTCATAGAGTTTTCCAGAGTCCATGTTCACAGCCAGGTCCACAAAGTTAAAAAGGAGGAGATTTTTTTAGTGAAGGAACTTCAATTTTCCTACAAGCTGACCACCCACCCTTACCTTCTCAGCCTCAACTCCTGCAACTCCCCACCCTACCCTTCATGCTCCAACCAAGAGGAGCCCATGCTGTGAGATTACTTGCCCCCCTTGCTTTTTCCCTTGCTGTCCGCCTTTCCATGTATTACTTAGGTGACCACAACTCATCACTCACTAAAGACCCAGCTCTGGCAAGTCTCCTTCTGTAATGCTGTCCCTGCCCTCCACATGCCTTTCTCCCTCTCCCAGGCTGGGCAAGCTTCCACAGACCCTTGGTCTAATGATGCAGCAAGATACCATGCTATGCAGAAAGTTAACGCACACATCCCTCTTCCATTGGAGTAAGGTAGGACTGCAGTCAATGTCTGTTACTCAAACGACCTGTGGCAGCAAAATACACACAGAGTTAATGCGCTACCACTGAAAATCGGAATTAAGCCTAGCATATTGCAACATTTATTTTCTACTTACAAACATTGAAAGGGTACCCTTCCACATATAATTCTCCTGCCATCTGACCTCTGAAATAAAATGAAGCACACAGTGTCAAGGGAACTAAGGCAGCTTTCTGACACATGGTAATTACCCTTGCAAGTATGCCTCCCAATGAATCCTCTAAAAAACACCACAGCTCAGATACTGGCGGTGTTCATAAATCACCAGCTCTGGCCCCTCAGAAGTTTAGGAAGTTAGCGGGGACACTTGACAGAATTACTGCTTTTATTAATGCTGTGGGCTGGGATTATTTATTTAAGATTACTGGGATCTGAAAACATGTACTGCAATTGAACCTTCACCTAAATCACAATGAATGAAGAGCAACTTCTTACTATTTGTTGCTGTTGGGAAGAAGCTCTCCAAGGGATAAGAAGAGCTGATTAAACACCAGGAAGGATAAGAATGATTAAAAGTATCTTTTCCATTCCAAACACTATACATGTTAAATGCATGTTTTGCTGTTCAATTGATTTAAAATATTTTCCAAAATAACCTTTACAAATACAGTAGAACTTCTGTGAATTAATTACCCTAAAGACTCTTAGTAAACCAGTCAACATATGAAAGGTGGTCGCCATCGGAACTTCCATTGAGTATTTGTGGTTCATGTCCAGTCTGTGAAAATTAGGCCAACTTAAAGAGGTGGTCAATGGAGGGAGGCGGCCAACTATGGATGATGGACCGTATTTGATTGTCCTTTCCACGCTAAGAAGTCAATGACCACTGGGCAGAAGCCTGAGGGTCCAATGAGGCCGTGCTCGCAGCTCATGAACTGTGCCCTGAGAGGATGCAAGTTACTCCTCCAGGTCCCAGTCCTCCAGTTAGACATAATTACTGTAATAGAACCCTAAATGATTCAGTGTGACTCAAAAAGAAAACAAAGCTTCCCAAAGTTGGAGAGGTAGACAGAGCCTCAGAATGGGAAAGGGATTTCAGAATCGTCTGGTTTGAAACCCTCCATTTACAGAGGAAGGAAAGGAGGCACAGAGAGCTGAAGAGAGGAGTCCAAGTGCACAGAACTCACCTCCATCTCTGAGCAATGGAGTTGTCACTGAGTGTATCTTTTGAGACACCACAGGTTTGGTCACTTTTCCTTTTCAGTCTTCCTCTCTGTTCCCACCACTGTGTTCTCTTCCTCTGCAGACATGGAAGTGGAGTGTGGAGCGTTCTGCAGTGCCCATTTCCCACCTCTCTTCCAGTCCACCCTATCTCCCAGAAAACTAACCCACAGCCACTTTCCAAGCCCAGAGCAGACTTTAATCTATGCCTTTTGTTGTGCTTTTCCCCCTATACCATGATCTTCCTTCCCTGAGAAGCTAACAGACATCTGCTCAACCTTTCTTTTCTTTTTTTTTGTTTTGTTTTGTTTTTTTCCTTTTTTGAGACAGAGTCTCACTCTGTTGTTCCAGACTACAGTATCATGACATCAGTCGGGCTCACAGAAACTGCAGACTCCTGGGCCTAAGTGATCTTCCTACTTCAGCCTCCCAAGTCCCTGGGACTACACGCACCCACCACAATGCCTGGCTAATTTTTCTATTTTAGCAGAGATAGGGTCTTGCTCTTGCTCAGGCTGGTCTCAAACTCCTGCGTTCAAGGGATCCTCTCACCTTTGCCTCCCAGAAAGCTAGGATTACAGGCTTGAGCCCTGCACTGGGCCTATTCATCTTTTAATACCCAGCTACAGATGGGCCTGACTGTATTCTCTCTTGTGTTACTGTAGTCATTACCTATAGGCATGGTAATATAGCATTTGTGGCATTGAATTCTAATTATTACCTTCCTTGTTTGTCTTTGACTCAACAGTGAACCCTATACAGTGACATATAGTGTGTCCTCAGTGACATGCCTGTCCCCTAACACAGTGTTGATTCAACTCTACCCCAGACTCGTATTTCCTGGCCCAACCTCTCTGCCTATTCCAGGGCCCTGCTGAATGTTCTACTAACATCACAAACTGATTTCCAAAGCCAAACCATTGTTCTATTTGCCCATCTTTTTACCACCCAAATCCTACTCCTGGTCCTCCCTTCTCCATTACCATTAATGCTACTGTGACCCTGTCAGTCACCCAGATTACAAATCCAAGGATTCTCTTGACTCCCCTTTCCCACCTGAACAACTACTAAACCCTGATCATTCTATCTCAACCACATCCCTAGCAACATCACTTCTGCTTCACTGGGACGGCAGCCTGAATCCAGACTTCAACACCTCCTGCCTCACCATTTTCAGAAGCTTCCATTGTGTTCTCTCAATCTCTGGTCTGAGTCTCAGTCTCTCTCACCTCCAAGCCACCCAAAACTCCACTGCCAGAGTCAATGGAGGTTTGCTCACATAATTTTCTTGCCTGCAAATTTTCAATCATTCTTCTTTGTCCACAGTCAGTCAAAACTTTTTAGCATTTTATTTAAAGTTCCCTACACTGCAGCTGAGGCCATATTTCTTTTCTTACCTACAACTATCCTGATGACTCATGCTAAATCCAACTATAGCTGCTCATCACCGTGTTTTCCTACCACGCTTCCTATTAATGCTTCCAGCCTATAGGGCCTTCCCATTATCTGTCTCCTAAAATTCAGCTCATTATATCACATTTCTTCTACTTCTTAAGCAAGAAGTAGTTAAATTTCAAAGCCTACAAAGTACTTTGTTTATAATTTTATTTTCATATGATCTCATTTCTGCTGTATTTTTTGGCAGGAGGAAGAGGAAAGTTAACACTATCAGGGTAGAAATAAGAAATCCCTGCATCTTCCTCTGTGCACATCACAATATTCGCACATAACAGTCACTTAATACACATGCACTGAATAGAATTAGATTACATAGGAAACAGAAGTCTACATAACTACCAAATTCAGCAACTCCAAGACTGCCAATTTTTCACATTTATTATTTCTGAAGTCAGAATGCATCTTATAATCAATAATGTCCTAATAATTGATTAGCAATGTTTTTCTCTTAGTGATACATAGAAGGACAGTGTCACTTGCAATGGATAACAAATATCTTATAGTCAAGAAAATGGCATATTATAGAATAGCTCAATGTTAAGCCCACTTTGTTGAAAAACTCCTCAGAGGATACAACAATCAACTGTTGTGTGAAAAACACAATCGCCACTACCAAAAGACAAATAGAATTGACACTTAATTATCAAGAAGCTAAAGGAAATCTATACTTCCCTCCCAAGTAGCTCTGAGTCTGCCATACAGTGTTCTTCACGATCTAACTGCAACCAAATCTTGGTGGATGCGAGATGCTTATTAACACAACAAGGCTTCATCCAATTCCTCCAACAAGATTAGGACAGCACCTTACACAGAGTAGGTATTCAATTTGTTTTTATTTATTAATTCATCTTTAATGAATTAATCATTAGTCAATCTCTTAAAATAATTAGAAAACTAAAGAGCTGCTCTAAAGCAGAGTCAGAATTAAGTTTGAGGCACCAACCAAAGAAATTATAAAATTTTTCAATATAAATTCTCACCTTCCTCATCCACATACCCACTGTATTAACGGTGGGCTTGTCATTATTGTAATTAGCATTACCCTGACTGGCACTTCACTGAGCATTTGCTAGTCAAACTATGTTGTGTTAAGCACTTTCCCTGAACTATTTCATTTGGTCTCCAAAAATCATGTTGTACCATGACAAAGGTGTGGAACGAATCTAAGTGCCCATTTCTTGACAGGTGGATAAAGGAAATAAAGTGTATATGTTGTATACATACACTATGAAGTTACTACACAGCCAGGAAAAGGAATAAAATAATGCCATTTGCAGCACCTTAGATGAACCTGGAAAATATGATCCCAAGTGAAGTATCTCCAGAATAGAAATACAAATATCGTGTGTTCTCACTGATAAGTAGGAGCTGAATGGTGGGTACAAACAGTCATAAAGTGGTATCAGGAACGTTGGAAACCAAGAAGCGGGGAGGAGGCGGCGACAGGAATAAAAACATACCTGGCAGATATAATATACACTATTCTGGTGGTAGGTACGCTAAAAAGCCTTTAGCCTTATACAATTCATCCATGGAACGAGAACGATGGTACCCCCTAATATTTTGAAATATAAATTATTTTTGATTTGTATTTCAAATTAAAACTTCTGAGACTCTGACTCTACTTTTTTGATATTTGATCCTGCCAGCTTTTAAGCTTCACCCCTCCCTGTTCTCCAGCTCCACATTTGGACAAGTTGATAAGAAGGGCTGGATGACTCCTCCTTGGGCCCCTGTGGGAGATTCAAACCACACAAGCTCCTGTTTACGTGGAGATGCACTTACCCAGCCCCACTCCCTCCGCGCACGAAAAGCCCGAGATAGTCTCTCCTCCCTGTTCACTCCAGGCGCTTCAGATCGGCTTGAGAAGCAGGCCCTGCTCTCTCCAGAAAACCTCACTGTGTCGCAGTCTTTTCCTACTGTCCTGTTGGGTGTGTCACATCCAAGCTAAAGCTGGGTGGAGAATCCATCCTGACTCTCAGAAGTGCTCTGAACAAGCATGGATACTATTATGATGCCCCCTCCTCAACCCATATGAAAATGAGGTTTCCAGCTTCACCCAGGGCTCTGGAATCAGCTCTGTCACTTACTGCCAGGGCTTCAAACCCTACACTTTATTTCCCCTGCCTGAATTACTGTTAAGAGCTTTCTACCTGTAGCCTCTAGAAACAAAAACAGTAGCAACTCATACCGAAGTAGGCCATTGTCCTTTTCCCCAAGGCTGCTCATGGAGACATAGATGATTATCTGTAGCCCAATCTACTTTTCTAGACTGATCATAAAAAGCACCTTCTCTGTGAAGGGCTCCACGGGTCCCCCAGCAGTCTGTGCTGTGCGCTATGCCCCCACATAATCCTCTCCACGTATGACTGCATGGTGATATGCTGTAATGCGAGCAATTGCGAGCACATATCCATCTTCCTAACCAAACTCTGCGATTTTAGGGCAGTGCCTGACACAGGGAGAAAAAACATGATGAATGAAAAGCATCAGCAGAATGGAGTTACAGGAGCCTGAAGAAAATAGATACAGTTTTCTTCTGAGCATTTTAATAACAACACTCACCCAAGAACATTATACTGCATCTGCCCAAATGTACTCACAAACTAATATATTATACATTGCTTTAAGATGAAATAATTTTTTTTCTTCCCAGAGTCTTTGGATTCTAATATTCTCACATGACTTTTGAACTACTTTCAACTACTCTCTTTGCCTCTAATTCCTCCTCCTTCTAATCCAAGCTCTGAGTTTTCACATAAAAGAAATAACTGTCTCTAGAGAATTATCTGGTATCCATTTGGAAACAGAAAAGCATGGATGAATTTAACCTCCTATCCAAGCTCTCATATAAGTCAATAGATTCAAACTTTCCATTAAACTACTATAACGTAAGCTAACAGGTTCCCCAGAAAGTGGAAAAAAAGAAAAACTATCTCCTTCCTCAGTATCATGGACATCATTATATATTTTTCACTTTTTTTGACCTAAGAGGGAGTTTCACATAAACCCAGCTGCCACAGGTTTTGCACAAACCCAACTCTCAGGTCTGAGTCCACTGAGCATTCACCCAAGTCATGCAAAGCAACTTTCTTAGTCATAGATGGGCAGCATGAATCAACAGACGTCTAGAATCCATGGTGAGTCAGTTCCCCAAGGCTCAGCAAAGCTTCCCGCGGCAGATGAAATCTCCCTGGGTTTTATACGCCAGGCAATTTTGGATCACTGATCTAAAGTGTTGCAGGGCATCCTATTCTAAGAAGGACTGTCTGCTATTCCAGACAGTTTCTCCTTATCTCAAGGTACTACATGCTCAGCACAATCTACAGTTATCCTGAGAACTACAAACAGGAGAGGGAAGAACTAGGTTGGCCAAGGCCATCTGGGGACCCATATTCTTACCTACCAAATTCATTTCTAATCAGTTGTCAATGCTCATCTTCTCTCTGGTTTGCCATAATTTCCAGTGGGAAGATAGTAAGACATCTTCCATGGTGTCCCCTTCCCTAGTTGTCCACTCAGAAAGTCAGTTCATCAGCCTCACCCCACTGAACTAAAAGCTTCAATATGTGAGAAATGTCACCAACATCAACAGCTCCCTCAAGGGATGGAGGGTATTGAATTAGCCTACTCAGAAATACTATGGCTATTTTCTCCGAAATTACTAAACTCATATTATTGGCCACAGTGACAAAACAGTTCAGTCAAATAACCATTTATGTCCATCAAATCACTGATCTAAACCACCAAATTCACTTGTCTAAATTTGCTGATTATTTCAGTATTATGTAGACAAAAATTATACCCCTCAATGCCAAAGACAGCCTAATGTTGATAATGAAAGTAGACAGTTTTGTTCCATGACATCTCTCAATGTATGAGACAGAGAATTTGTCCGAAATAATAAATCACTCAGTTTGTAGGTAATAAAACAATTACCATAGTCAGTAGCTTACCTGCAATCATGAAGCTATTCTTTTTCAAAACTGGAATAATTAGTTTCCTGTTCTATTGTCTGGACAAGTAATTTAACTTTAAAAGAAGTTCCTCGTGGTTAATCTAAAACATTACATTGAGCTACGACTCATAAATTCATCCGGATAAGGATGATATTAATGCTGCCTTGAAAGGACTTCTAGTTAAACAGTCCAGTGAACAGATTAGGGGGAAGATTGGGAGAAGAATTCTGGCCATTTGAAGACGGACTCTGCTAGCACGAATCAAAACACTTACGTACATGGAGCAACTCAGGTAGGAAATTAGATAGTGCTAAACCCCATTGGCTAGGTTGGACACAAAGGATCAGGCCTTTTAAGAGTGTTGCTTTGGGTGCAAATGTGATACTTTCAAAAGGATATAGGGCCAGCACAGTTTACAAAGTCTCCATTTACGTAAGTATTACTTAGTTTGCATTTGGCAAATCTGGATTTGAGAGTATACAAATAAACGAAAAAAAAAAAAAAAACAGAAGGCATATGTTAAAAACTTCCTCCGTAATACCTACCTGCTTTTGTGGGGTTTCTAATTGGATAAATAAAAATACTATTGTCTATTGACACCTAGAAATATCTACCTGGGAAATTGGTGCATGAACAAAAGCAAAATTATGTATGGCACAAAATCCAGAATATACAATCTGCGATAAGGTAAAAAGATTATGTGCTTCTTATCACAGTGGTGAAAAAAAATAGAAAGGATGAGGATGATCTCCAGAAGGTAAAATGTTCAATTTGGTCCAATTTCTGGACTTACATAACCTTCCTACTCATGGTGTATATCTATACCTTCATGCTGATTTTCTTATTTTAAATCTAGAGTTAAAGTCATGGCGCAGTGCCAGGCATCTGTAGTCCCAGCTACTAAAGAGGCGGAGGCAGGAGGATTGTTTGCTTGAGGCCAGGCGTGTGTGATAGCGGTGAACTATGATGATGCTGCACTGTAGCCCTGGCAACAGAGACCCTGTCTCAAAAAGTAAAAAAAGGAAAGGAAGAAAAAGTAAAGTTAAAGGCGATCTCCTTAAGGGCATACCAGAATAAAAATCATTTTAAGGACACCTACAGAATTTATCTTAAGACACTAAGAAATATCTGCATTCCTGGTGGCAGTACAAAGCAGAAATTTGACCTAAGAACACTTAAATAAAAAGTGCAAAATTATTCTCATGCCAGGAAAACACAGCTTGTAACAGCATAATGAAAGAGTCACTGAAATTTATAAATAGGGATAGTTACACATACATGTTAACTGGGACTGAATCCCAGATACTTCACTTTATTACTTTGTGCTGTGTACATGTAGGGTGATGTACAAGCTCAATGTATAATACAGAAAAGTGAAAAGAGTTTTCCATTTTTGTCTATTTACTCCTTTTGTATAGTATACAGGTGAGAATGTTCTAGTGTGCTATCAAACAATGTTTAAAGCAATCTGTCATTAATTAGTATCTTTAATTTTAAAAGTTGGGAGAAAAATGCTCTCTTAGCATTATGTATGGCACAATACATAATGGATGTAGATGGAGAATGGGGCCCTGGCTCGTGCTTCTCAGGTCTTTACAGAGCCCACATCCCAACCCCAACGAGGCAGCCACATTGAACCCCCTGCTTCAACCCCTTATTATCATTGCTGAATATTTCATTGCAGCAATCATCTGATTTCTTTTCCAAATGTGTTTATCTTCATTCATTCTTTACAAGGTTTTTGTTTCTAGTCCTTATCTTAAACATGGTTATTGTTATTAAATTTTAAGCCTCTTTAATTTTAAGCTAAAAGTGGAAACCAAATAAACACATGTATATGTTTGGAGAAAATTTTTTTTAAAAAGTGGAACAGCCCTTGGGAAACTGTGGAAACCAGCACATAGCACAAAAACCATAAAAATGCAAGACAACACAGCAATTGCTGAGTCAAGTCTTCGGAGGAAGATGAGTGAATTCCCTGGACAACATTTCCAAGCAGGTGGTTGGCAGTCCACTTCAGCATTTCCACCAATGACTTGTCCAAATAGGATTCTTCTCAAAGTGTTATCTACACTCCAAAGGGTCCCTGAGTCCCTTTTAGACGTGTTGGATTTCAAAACTTTTTTTTTAACAAAATAAAGATGTTATTCGCCTTTTTCACTATGTTGACATTTGCCCGATGGATACAACTGCTGACCCCTTGGCACCAAACTGAACTGGATGTCACCGTGTTCTTCATACCAGCCGTGGGGGGTGCCTTTACTAATGACCTCAATGAAGCAGTAAAAATGATCTTACCTGAACACTTGAAGTACACATTTTTTACATACTCTATTCTGTTTGATGAAATGGGAGTCACAGATAAACTACTTTGGCTGCATATCAAAACATGTTTGCCTTGCATGAACATTTATTTGAGCTGCAAGTTGAGTCTGTCACTGTTTTCATTTGGCACAATTGTTACTTGGGAGAACGACTGACAGCCTAACTAGGGCTCTTCGGATTTGGTTACCCAGTAGATTTTTTTTTTTTTAATTAAGTAAATGAGTCTGTCAAGTCAATATTTGTTGCCAATGATAAAAATTTAATAAAAAGCAAGATCTGTGTTAAGGAAATCATATTTCAGAACAATGAATTCTGTTTGTAAAATTGGGCTACCAGAAACTCCTTACCAAATGGAGACTTGCCCAGAGCGTATAGATTAAACCAAGACATTTTGCACACTGCTTGGCTGTTAGAAAGATATTTCCCTTATGACACGTGATGTTAACTGCAAGTCCCCAATTTTCTGGGCCTACTCAGAAGCCCATTTAGCATTGCCAAGGATGCAGCTAACACAGCTCAACAGAACTTTTCTTACTCCCAGCCAGGGAGGCCCCTACAGGTGACCTCCCCACAGCTGAGCGGAGCCCTAGCCCACTGAAAAGAGAACAGGAGACCCTCTGCCTTATTTCATCGCCCATTCCAGCCACCACCAAAGATTCAAGGCTGAGAGTATAGAAACTTCCCCAACTTAACTCCTTCAGATTGCTTGTCCTCAAAGGACTGTCATTTTTACACCATGAATGTTCAAAGTTTATTCCAATATTGGTTTCACTGTGCAAGAAATAAAGCAGGAAAGAAAGCAGGAGAAGTGTCTTAAATACAAATATATATGTATACATATATATAAAGTGTCTTAAATACAAATATGCAAAGTCTCTTAAATACAAATATATATGTATACACCACATATATATATATATGCACCAAGAAATATAGTGGGTTTTGTGTTGGTTATGTTGCTTTGATTTTTCTGTATTTGTTTCATTTCATTTTGTTTTATTTTAATATTCTAGCTATTAAAGGGAAAATGAATAGAAAATTATATAAAGCAGAGAGAAGTGTAGAGATTCCTTATGAATAGGAACTGAATAGTAACTACTGGGGCAATTTAATAATAACCAAAGGGTCTAGGTCATCAGTGTCCTATAGAAATGTAATGCAAGCCACATATGCCGTATAATTTTAAATTTTCTAATAGCCACTTTCTTTTCTGAGACAAGATCTCTCTCTGTTGCCCAGGCTGGAGTGCAGTGGCATCATCATAGCTCCCTGGAACCTCAAACTCCTGGGCTCAACTGATCCTCCTGCCTCAGCCTCCCAAAATGCTGGGATTACAGGTGTGAGCCACTGTGCTCAACCTTCTAGTAGCCACTTTTTCATAAACTGAAATGCAATAAGTAAAATTAATTTCAATAATATATTTTATTCAACCCCGGTAATCCAAAATATTATTTCAGCATGTAATCAATATAAAACTGTTAACTAGATATGTTTGAGGTTTTTTGTATGTTTGTTTCAGGTTAATGTGAGGGTACAAAAAACCAGGTCACAATGTTTGAATTTGTTAAGTGGAATCCCCCTTGTAGTTGTGTCCTGCACCCAACATTGTGCCCATTAGGTGGGAGGTATGTTATATTTTTTAATACTATGCATTAGTTTTCTAGACCTATAAAAATGAAAGGTCATAGATTAGGTGGCTTTAACCAATAGAGAATTATTCTCTCATTGCTCTCAAGGCTGAAAATCACAAATCAAGGTGCCTACAGGGGCCGTAACTTCACAGCCAGACATGTTTTTGTTGTGTGTTCACATGGCAGAGAGAGCAGTCTTGTGTCCCTTCTTATAAAGACACTAATCCAATCAGCATCCTGCCCCCGTGACCTCATTGGACCTTAATTTACTTCCTTACTCCAAGTTCTGTCACATTGGGGTTAGGGCTTCAATATGTGAATTTTGGGTAGTGGGGGTAGGCACAATTCGGTCCATAGCAACTAAGGCTTTGAGATCCAGAGTGTGTGTTAAACTTGCTGCAGATCTCAGTTCAGACTACATCCACTTCAAATGTGCACACAGCTACAGTAGATACTGGTTACTGTCTAAGTACACATCTACATAAATGGTTATTGGCTTTAGAAATCAGAGCAACATTAAAATTGAGAATTCACAGCTATAGCCCAGAGGCTGACCTTTAGGTAGAAGGCAGTTACTCCAGAAGAAAACCAGCCAGTGGCCAACCACACCATAGCCAGAAGTCAAGGTTCTCCAGGAGGCAGCCAGGGAAACTGATGACACACTGCCTAAGAGAAAACCATTAGTCTTGAGAACCCACCGTCGGTGTCCAACAGTGTTGAAGAAATTGAAGATTCTTCAGGCAGCCAAGGCCTGCCTAAGAGAACATCTTTCTTTGGCTAGGAAAACAGTAGCAAGATTCCTGGATGTGATTTCCTATAAGGTGCCTGCAGGCTCATCCCCTCTGGGCTCAGCGTCCCCAGGGCTCCAGCGGTAAGCTGGGGCTCCACTCTGAAGGCTTCTCCCATGACTCACCTCTCTGGGGAAACTGGTTTGACTGACAGTCTTCACCAGCAAGTATAAACAATATAAAAAATGCACAATACAGCCATGTTACATTCTGTTTTCCAAAACTGCAAGCAAACTGAAAGCAAACAAAAAAAAAGATGATAAAATTACAAAATGATGATTTTTATAAACAAAAGATTCCTTTGTTTTCCACAGGGCAACAATGAAGCAATAAATTAATAAATAACTTTCCAGAATAAAAATTTTGTGTCCTTTCTAATATAATATCACACTGGCAGCAAGAACAACGCAGGTCTAACAAACACCCGACAGATAGAAAAACTCCAAAAGAACCAAGAAACAATTTTAATTACTTAAGAATAGTGCCATGGCTCACTGAGCAGCTGATATGTTCTATAGAGAGTTTTCCATTTGGCTGGTAATTTTTAATTCTACTTGTGGACTTTTACGGGTGTTCTATTCTGGGGGTTATAGCAGGAACTCTCAGGGCTCACTAGGACTTTCATTCTGCCAGAGGCAAAATTGTAACTTGTGCTATGGCTCCAACCTCTCCTTCCTGGACCTCCAACTGCCCTGTCACACTTCCTAGCAGGTCCCCACTGCTTTCTAGGTCCTTAGCCACTACCATTACAGAAGGACAATGCAATAGGTACAATTATACACAAATGTTAGTAGCCATAGTAGAATCTGTTCTTTTACCTGCTCTGTTTCCTTCTGCTTTGTTCTGGTAACAGCTCTGCTTTTTTTGAAGAACCATCCACCCCTTCCTGCCTCTCTGCCTGTGGCTGAAGTGGAACTGACTCCATCTGCAGAATCCAGAGTGAGGCTATGACAGGATGCCCAAGACACACGATCAATCCATGGGCCACAGTGGCAGGAAGACAGGGCATGTGAGCAAAGTCTGCCAGGTGAGTGGTTCCCTCTAGGACTTCCCTGGGGCACAAGGAAAGCACAGTTCTCCCACTGGTGCTGCTAAGAGAACCATCTGGCCATCATTTGGAAATGAGACTGCCTAATGGAAGCAAGCAAAGAGAAAAACAGGTTCAAGAGCTAGGGGGAGTTGTCCTCTTGATATCATGTCAGTATGTGGTTCCAACAGTCCTAATTATTTCTGATTAAGCCATTTTGAATGGAATTTTCTGTCACTTGCAACCAAAAGACTTCACAAATAGAATATTGTACTAACAATCACTCAGGAATAGATGTCTCTCCCCACCACAAAGCAAGAGATCTCCAAGGGAAGGGATTTCAGGCACCTACAGCAAATTAGTGAAGCAGATGGTTACATGTACAAAGATTTCTCAATACTTACACAGGTTCTAAAAACAACACATAGGTGACAACCTGCACTGTCACTGGGTATGGCCAATTTTGCTATTTTGTCTTCTCAGTCTATTAAGTTTTCCATTAATTATTTGAGCCCAGAGTAGAAAATATCTCAATAACTCAAATGCTTATTATCATTAGTACAGGACTGGGCTGAATTCTTACAACCATGAAATTATAATCCCACACCTTTCTCTGGCTAAATTACATCCTCCGGACTATAGTAACTAACCTCCTTGATCACAGGTTCTCCTTTATCCAATTAGCTTTAGACCCATCGCCTTTCTCTAAGTCATTTGTGCACTCATTTTATTTTTCTGCTCAAAACTCTGCCATGGAATAAGAATAATATTTAACATCCTTAACATTGCCAGCTCCTTGGGGAAGCCTAGGGTAGCCCCTCTCCCCCAATGCAGGATTAGCATTTCTTTGTGGATCCATTATTTTATCTGTCAGTCTTTAATGATAGCTATTTGTGTGTCTGTTATTTCTCCATCTGATTTATATAAATAAATCCTTAGAGAATAAGGACTTTGCCTTATGCCTCTTTGAATCCAAAATGCCTGGCTGTGAAACAGACAAAAGCATTCAGCTATATATAGAACGCTTTGACCTCCACAAGCTACATCTCCACCAACCTACGTTCCCACCTTTCTACACAGTCATTACCATTCCTCCATTCTAGCCACATAAGATGGCTTAGCTGGGCTCTTTTGGGGTTTCCTCAGACCAACATAGATAATTTCAGATATAATCTGGCTTCCCCAACTTCTATTAAATACATTTGTTTCTACTAGATAGTTTCTGATTCATAATAATCTCAACTTCTTCATAACATTTCTTGCTCATAATTTTCTTCTCTACCTCATGGTTTCTCCAAGTGCACACATTCTCAGTTTCACTTTCTAAACCTAACTCATGATTCTTTCTTTATTTCATGATTTAATTTCCCAGAATCAAGACCTGCCCAGCCCAGCTCTTTCCTGGTTGTGCAGTGCTTTTCAGGCCAAGACACAGGTGAGCTATGGGTTGTTGCTTTCAAATCAGCAACCCCTCTCTAGTTCAAGCAGCCTGGCCAGTAGGGGCAGGTTCACAAAACACAGTACATATTTCCCTACAGAGCTGTCCATAATCATGAGTAGGCTGATTTGTTTGAAGTAACTGAAGAAAATTTAGCTAAGACCAAGGTTACATCAGATACCCTCAAATTGTCCAAACACCCAACAATACCTGGACCCCTAACACAATATGCCCACTGACTCTATTGAATTTCTCTGCCTTTCTATCCATTTTCTCCATTTGATACCTCATCCTTTGTAAGATCCAATTTAAACCCCATACATTCAGTGAAAATCTTTCCTGAATTTCCTAATTGGTATCAAATGCTCCTCTTGCCTTAATCCGTAAGTGTTCAGTGCTTTTAATTTATCATACTCTGTTTTGGATGGTAAACATTGGCATATGCTTCCTTTTTTTTTTTTGGTTGAGGAATCATTAAGGTTACAAAGAACCAGAACCAGGTTGCACTGCTTGCATTTGTTAGGTAAAGTCCCTCTTATAATTGTGTCCCGCCCCCAAGAAGCATTTGTATTTTGTTTTTCATAGTACACCTCATACAGGGTCTTGAAAACAGTGATACTTAATAAAATATGAAATAAAATTGAATTCTATATGTTTATTAAATTATAAGAACAATTTTGGAGATGTGATATAGTCACCTATAGTTGTGGGCTTCTTTTTTTTTTTTTTTTTTTTGGCCAGTGCTGGGTTTGAACCCACCACCTCTAGTATATGGGGCTGGTGCCTAATCCTTCAAGCCACAGGCACTGACCAATTGTGGGCTTCTTTTCACTGAGCACAAATTGTGCTTAACATATATCTTATTTCTATCACATTGTGTGTTCCACTGTGGATTTCAAGTCCCTCTCCTTCCTCCAGACTTCGGTCAATTACCTCGCAGATCCCTCAGGCTGCTCCATCCAAAGCTACGATTAAAGGCCACATTCACCACCCTTCAATTTCAGTGTGAACAACCTGGTGGTCGAAATCTCCAGGACCTAGAGATTAACTCATAGCCACACCCTGTCAGCAAACCCCATTGAGACTCCGCTTCCTATGCTCCTACGTTTGGACTTTTTGTTTAGAATGCCAAAGACTTGTAAGTATGATTTGCCACAGATGCAAACTGAAAAATCAAGTGGACTTTTGCTTGTTCTCGAAAACATGAAAGGGACTTGACAGAGCTCAAAAACTAAAAAATATGGTAGAACCACCATAATTGACTACCTCCCTACACTGGCCACCTCCTTACATTGATCTAATGTTTATAGACTGGACATATACCAAATGTACCCAATGGAAGTTCCTATGTTGCCCATCTCTGTAGGTTGAGCATTTTGTTATAGTTCCCTTGATGGTCAATTTATAGAGGTTCTACTGTAGTTCTGTTTTTCATGTGATAAAATGTCCAGTGCTTTGCATGACTGATTAAACAATCTGGAATTTGCTTTGAAGGCTAAGCCATCTTAATAATTTTAAATTGCTAAGCTGGCAAATAATATTCGCAATTGTTAAGATATCATAAAAGAGTCTCTACCACTGGATAGAACTTGCATAAACCATTTTAAGTGTCTGCCAGCCCTCTCAATCTAGAAATACTCCCAATTCTTGGTTATTCAAAAAACTATTATCTAATTTGTGGGTTTTCTGGTCTTCAGCTTCCTGTTCTTTCTTCATGCTTGCTTTCTCCCTTTGCAACCTCTTCTGGCAAAGGCTGAGTGGAACAGAGAACAAAGACAAAAAATGAAATAAAATTTTAAAACGCAGTGTTACAGTCTTCAGTTTCATTATGGCCATTAACTCTTTTCTGGTCCTTTTTCACTGAAAAAGTGTTTTCCACAAAACATTTCCTGTTGTGATGATACTGTCCCACCAGGGTACACGATGTTCAGAAACTACTCTGCCTACTCCACGTCTCAGTAACTACGTTCCCAAAGGACAAACAGAGCATTCTGTCTTTTCTTAAAGTTGGGTGGGGAAGTGATTCAAACCCAGTAGTTAATCAAGAGTTCTTAAGAATTTATGCTGTAGTTTTCTGGAGGATTATTACCTTGGAAAACAGATCCATTCATTCTTTTTATTTTTATTAAATCATAGCTGTGTACATTAATGTAATCATGGGGTACAATGTGCTGGTTTCATATACAATCTGAAATATTTTCATAAAACTGGTTCATAGCCTTCGTGGCATTTTCTTAGTTATTGTGTTATGACATTTATATTCTGCATTTAGTAAGTTTCACCTGTACCCTTCTAGGATGCACTGTAGGTCCAATCATTTTTAAAAGAAAAAAGTCCAATCGTTTGAAAAGAAAAGTCTATGTAGGAGAACGTGAAGTCAAATACCCGGCAACTTCTACTTGAGGATTATTTTCTGAAACCTGATCCCTGTATATGGAGCAGATGTCTAACTTTTTGGTCTCAGCATCTCTTTATACTCTGAACATTTATAGAGAACCTCAAAGAGTTTTTGTTTACTGAGGTTATACTATTATATTTAACATATAGGAAATTAAAAGAGGAATTTTTAATTTTTTATCTAGTAAGTCACTTAAAATAAGTGTAACAAATCCATTACATATCAAAGCAAATAATTTTAATTTTATTTTTAAAAACCGAGGAAAATTTATAGAATGTCATTGTTTTACATCTTTTGCAAATCTTACATGATGCCTTTATTTAATGTCTGGCTTGATACAAGATAGCTGGATTCTCATATCTGCTTCTGCATTTAATCCATTTTGATGTGTTATTTTGGTTGAAGTAACTGAAGAAAAATTGGCTTCATACAGTTGTGACTAGAAAAAAGAGGACCTCACAGATGCCTGAAAGTCTCACTTTGAGAACCACTGGCCTGATGATATATTCATATCTATAATATAGCTCATTATACACTTCACATTCAGGCTTTCAGGCTCTTCAATAGAGCATCACTCATGGACTTTGGAGTAGGCAGTCTTGAATTTGAAAGCTGTCTTCATCACTTCTATCTACGGGCTCTTGGATGTGTGTTATTATACTTCATCTTGTCTGTAAGTAGAATTACTGAGAGGACTCAAGAACACCAGATCCATAGTTAATACAGCAGGAACTTTATATTTGCCCATTTTCTTCCTTTTTCCCTTCTCCCTTTTGTGATAATTAATCTTTTTTTTTTCCTTCTGAGACAGAGTCTTACTGCATCACCCTTGGTAGAGTGCCATGGCATCATATCTCATAGCAACCTCAAATTCCTGAGCTTAAGTGATTCTCTTGCCTCAGCCTCCTGAGTAGTTGAGACTACAGGCACCTGCCACAGCACCCAGCTATGTCTTACTTTTAGTCAGGCTGATCTCGACCTCCTAAGCTCAACCAATCTACCCACTTTGGACTCCCAGAGTGCTAGGATTATAGGCATGAGCCACCTCGCCTGGCAATGATGTTTAATCTTGTGTCAATTTGACTGGACCACAGATGTATGGAATCTGGTTCAACATTATTCTAGGTATGCCTGTGGAGGCTATTTTTCAAACTGATTTGTATTTGAATTGGTGTACTAGGTAAAGCTTACTGGGTAATTCATGAGGACTCAAAAAGAACAAAAGGGAAGAGAAAGGAGAGACTGTCTATCGACATAGACTGCTTAAGCTGAGATATTGGTCTTTTGCCTTTGGTCTGGGACTTATACCATTAGCGCTCTTGGTTCTCAGGCCTTTGGCCTGGAACTACACTGCTGGCTCTCCTGGGTCTCCAGCTTGCAGACAGCAGATCATACAACTTCTCAGCCTTTGTAATTGGCTTATAATAACCTATAATAAACTTCATTCTAGTGTAGGTATATATACATATATCCTATTGGTTCAGTGTATCTGAAGAACCCTAATATACCTCTTTGCCTTTTTTCTTGTGCTTATTCCTCTCTTATTGTTACAAAACATGTCTCTTGTCATGGGCATTTGTTCGATAGCAGCCATTGTGATTTACTGCTCACACTCCATGCCCTCTCCTTCTGGGTACAGAGCTCTTTCAATTGGGAGCTTTGGGTGGTATTGTCTCCAGGCTTGAGCTCAGTTCTAGCAATAGACCATGATAACCTTGCTCTAGTCAAGATAGGCCATGTACCTGGCAAAATGGTTTTTTCAAAGACAACACAAACCCAGCCCAGGAAAGTTGCCGCTCTTCTTCTAGACTTGATAGCATGAGGAGATGAGGCATAGGTTGCTGCAGCCATCCTGCTCCCATGGAAAGAGCCAGATGGGGACAGAAGCTGTACCACAGGAAACATATCCAAGGAGGGAATCTTCTGGGCTTTGTTAGAGCTTTAAAGTAAACTGTACCGACAGCCCTCAGAATGGGAAAGAATATTTGCAAGGTATGCCTCCGACAAAGGTTTAATAACCAGAATATACAGAGAACTTCAACGTATTTGCAAGAAAAGAATGAAGGATTCTGGCTTGGCGCCTGTGGCTCAACGGGCTAAGGCGCCACCCACATACACCTGAGCTGGCGGGTTCGAATCCAGCCTGGGCCCGCCAAACAACAATGATGGCTGCAACCAAAAAATGGCTGGGCGTTGTGGCAGGCGCCTGTAGTCCCAGCTACTGGGCAGGCGGAGGCAGGAGACTCGCTTGAGCCCAGAAATTGGAATTTGCTGTGAGCTGTGATGCCACAGCACTCTACCCAGGGTGACAGCTTGAGGTTCTGTCTCAAAAAAAAAAAGAATGAGGGATCCCATCTCAGGATGGGCAAAAGATCTGAAAAGAAACTTCTCTAAAGAAGACAGGCACACAGCCTTCAGACACATGAAGAAATGCACATTATCCTTAATCATCAGAGAAATGCAAATCAAAACTAACTTGAGATATCATCTAACTCCAGTAAGATTAGCCCACATGATGAAATCCCAAAACCAGAGATGTTGGCATGGATGTGGAGAAAAGGGAACACTTCTACATTGCTGGTGGGAATGCAAACTAATACATCCGTTTTGGAAAGACATTTGGAGAATACTCAGAGACCTAAAAATAGACTTGCCATCTGATTCTGTAATTCCTTTACTTGGTATATACTCAGATGACCAAAAATCATAGTACAACAAAGATATCTGTACCAGATTGTTTATTGCAGCCCAATTCATAATTGCTAAGTCATGGAAGAAGCCCAAGAGCCCATCGATCCACAAATGGACTAATAAACTGTGGTACATGTATACCATGGAATATTATGCAGCCTTAAAGAAAGAGGGTGACTTTTCCTCTTTCATATTTACATGGATGGAGCTGGATACATTCTAGTATCTCTAGAATGGAAGAAAAAGTATCCAATGTATACACCCCTAATATGAAGCAAATTTATATCTTTCTAGTGAAGGCTACAACCCAATTATTGCACAGAAGACAGGGAAAGGGGAGAGGGAGGAAAGGGGAGGGAGAGAGTGGGGAGAGAGAGGATAAAGGGTAAGATCACACTTGTGGTGCACATTTGACAGGTCAGGGGAAAACTTCTAAATACAGATCAAAAATGTTTTCACATAGTAAATGAGAAAATCTCATGAATGTTATATCAATCAGGTTGATAAATATATCTCAGATTGTATGTGAAGCCCACGCACTGTATCCCCATGATTGAATTATTGTACACAGCTATGATTCAATAAAAAAAAGAAAAAATAAATAAATAAATCTAATCTGCAGTCCCTCCCTCCTACAATAACCACTAAGCATTCCTTCTGTAAGCAACAGTCACTCCCTCTCTCTCTGCCCCTTACATATACTGTCATTTCATTCTCTCTCATGTTACCAGTTACCCTATTCTCTATTGTATCTTCTGTCTCTCTTAACAGATTTTTACATCATTGGAGAATCTTTTATTACATCTCTTATATTCTTTTTTTAAAACCTTCTTTGCTCCCATATACCCCTGTAGCTACTGCCCCATTTTCCCACACAGTATAATTTCTCAGAAAAGGCTAAAAATAGTATCCTCCTTATTTAAATGAAGAGACATAAACCAACATTTTTAAGCACCTTTCACCAGACATGATCTATTCCAGATGTTCAATAAATACAGTATTGATATTAAAAACAGTGATAAAATAATAATTACAACTTGCAAAGAAATGTGCTTATATGGCAGAATAGCCCTGAGCATTGTAAGTAGATTATCTGTTTGTCCCACAATAATGGTATGAAGTAAGTATTAATTTTTATCCCAGCTTTATATGTTATGTATCTTAAAAAGGTTAATTTACCCAAGTTCACATGTTTAACAGAACACGTGACCAGAATTTTCCTCCAAATCTGACTTTGTAGTCAAATATTATCAGCCTCTAAATCACCCCATTTTCTGTTACCCTCATACTCTATCCTCCTCTGTCTTACAAGAACAGAGACCATTTTCCAGAAGCACAGCAGAAAGAGTCAGGAAACTCTTCTGTGAAGCTAGAGCTATGCTAGTATAACTTCAACACCCTTTTGGATGTTGTTCCCCCAGGTCAGGTGGGTCCCCCAGGAAAATTCCAACAAAAGTGGTTTGGTGGGGAGGAACTGAGTTTAACTCACAACAAATGCTGGGGGAAATATTCTGCAAATAAAGAGAGGAGAAGAGGTTCTGGTGGGAACAGTAGGAAACTGGGGAGGAAGAAGAGCTCTGTAAGTTTAGATTGGTGTGAGACAATGTAAGAATAGACAAGGATGACCTTTTGGTGAATGCACCAGATATGCACTAAGTATGGATGCACCTTTATAGGGGAGCAGCTACCATAAAAATGGAGCATCTAAGGTTGTAAGAGGATCTTAAACATTGAGCTATTTGTACTCAGCCAACTAAGGCCTTAATTCATGGCTTTAAACATCTCATGTGAATTCATTTAGGTACAGCACCCAGCACAGTACCTGGTACATTACAGGAGCTCAGCAATGGTGGCTACTACTATTATTACTCAGGATCTACCAAATAGTCATTACTGAATACATGCCAGCACCTCTTTTATGGCAAATTTTTAAATTACATATTAGTATAATTCTACATGGCATCAGAGATGAGGAAAAATAGCTGACACTGTTTAAGCACTCAGGCTTCTAAATTAACTCATTTAATCTTCTCAATAACCCTCTAGAGAAGATACTGTTATCCCCATTTTTACAGAGAAGCTAAGTAGCTTGTAAGTCTTGCCATGAACAGGTGAATGACCAACATTACGTAACCCATTTCTTCAATGCATAGAAACTTGACTGCAATAGAGACTTAGAAACTTGAAATGTGTGTGTATGTGTGTTTGTATCAAATGAACTATCTTCTATTTCAAACAAGTAGAATTATTGGCTAACATGGAGAGAGAAAGAAAGAGAGAGAGAGGAAGAGGGGAAGAGGGAGAGAGAGAACAAAAACCTGCACTACATTCAGCTCAACACAAATGGAAGGAACCATAAGTAAGATGCAGAAAGTATAAATGAATTTGTCACCCACTCCACACATTCTACATATTAAGCCTGAGGGGATGACTGGCAGAGCTGACAAGTTCGCAAAGATGTTCTCAATCAATAGGGAAATGTCAGGATCAGAGGGAAAAGCTAAATAAATGTAAACGATGCACCTGAAGTGCTTACAATTAGTTAAAAGAAAGCCAAGCAGGAAATATTGGAGGTTAGGACATATTGATTGAAAATTCAGTAACAACATAAATGTAGCCTTGAATGCCTCAGAAGTCAGAAAAAAAGTTGAGGAAAATGTGGGACACACTTAGAGAAGGAAGGAAGAAATGTAAATTGTAAAAACGAGAGAGTTGCCTGATCTACTATGTCCCAAACATTTAATTTTATATCCACACTTTAAAATATGATGAATATTCTTGTTTTACATGAGAATAATGAGGCTTAGAGTGGCAAAGTGAATTTTTCAAGTTCATTCAACTATTATGGTGAATATCAAACAAAGCTACTAAAAAGGAGAATTTAAGCTATCTTTACTTATAAACTCCTAATTTTTAATTCCAGGGATTGTCTTTGAAGAAATAATTATATGGCTGTGGCAAGCATGTCCAAGAAGTTTCACTAGGAGAGGTAAATGGCACAGAATCTCAAGGCTCTCCTTCGCTACCAGCCAGATTCTTATGCTTCAGAATCACTATAGCAGTTTGCTAGCACCTGTCATGGGATGCTAGGGCTATTAGAGCTATGTGCTAGCTGCTGTGGGTTTTTCCCATGTTCCCTGTGCTTTTTTACATTTTTGTATTTTCCATGGCACCAAGTACAAGGTAAAAGAACTAGGGATTAGTAGAAAATGAACACATGAACACAGCACGCACATGTCCTTTTTTTTATTTAACAGAGGATCCTTAAACAAGTTTACACAGAGCAGAAGTGGTTACAACTGATATTACCATAAATTTTCTAAAAAGGATTTATGGTTGTCAATTATGTTATTCATGAAGATAGAGTCTTTCTTATCTAGTAAGCTTAATTTTGTGCTGTACCACAGATTTCTACGTTTGTCATTCATATTACTATTCAGAACAAACCAATTTAGTTATTTTTAGGGAAAAGTTTACAAAAAATGGAAAAATTACGATTCTATCTTTTTTTCTACTTTTTATTGTTGAATCATAGCTGAGTACATTAGTGCAATCAAGGGGTACAATGTGCTGGTTTCATATACAATCTAAAACATTTTCATGAAACTCTGACATAGCCATCATGTCATTTTCTTAGTTATTATATGAAGATATTTGTATTCTGCATTTAGTAAGTTTCGCCTGAACCCGTCTGAGATGCACTGTACGTGTGACCCCACAAATTACCCTCCCTCCAACCATCCTCCCCCTTCCCTTCCCCTCCCTTGCCACTTTCCCCATATTCTTATGCTATAATTTGGTTATAGCCTTCATATGAAAGCTATAAATTAGCTTCATAGTAGGGCTGAGTACATTGGATACTTTTTCTTCCATTCTTGAGATACTTTGCTAAGAAGA